>CM025149.1:23822679-23832921 GCA_013467495.1 Gossypium gossypioides | reverse complement strand
TCGATTCTTCTTTGGGTAAGCCTCTCTTATTGTCTGTCTGCTCTATCAATTTAATAGTTATTATATTCACTTTCATTCTCCAAAGTTTGATACTCACCTTATTGGTTGATTTGACTATAAAAAGATTTGACCTCACATTAATTGAAAAAGCTTGCAAATTATCAAAGGCCAATATTGGCATACAAATCTTTCCTTCATCTTCTTTAAATGTCTTATTTACCATTATTTCTTAACAGTTACCTCTATATGGATTCTCAACATCGAATCATATGGGAATATGTTTGGTAATATGTGTTTTTTTTTCATTTTTATGTTAATAATTTAAAATCTTCAAAGCTAGCTCATTGAATATGCCTCGTCTTCTCTTTCATTCTCTCCACTTTTGACATGGACATGTTACTCTACCCTTTTCAACTTTATCAAATGCGCCTATTGATTGATATTCTAATAACTTAGAGATGTGGATTAATTAAATGCATATGAAGATTATCACTTCTAATAATTTATTGTACAAAAATAAAATAAAAAATACAAAAAATAATAGGAAACTTACAAGATCATAAACATGAAACCAAATTTAATTGATTGATAAAAAGTAAAATCATGTCACGAAAATGATCCACTTTTCACTGCAAAATGCGATATTTAATTCATGGATTTACGTGATTTTGATCTCAAATGACGACTGACATCTACTTCTTCCCAAAAATGAAACAATCTACATTTAAAAAAAAAAAAATTCTTTAAAGGACTTAGTGAAAGAATTGCATAATTCTTTCTTTATTTTGAAATTGGCCATTCACGAAAAACCGGGACGTAAAACTTCCTTTATTTTATTTATATTTTCATGTTAATTGCCTTGGCAGTTATAGTGGTATAACCACTTTAGCGGTTTTATATTATTGATTTGAATTGGGAATTTACCCATTGCGGGTGAATCCGAAACCAGATTTCAACATTTTCCACTCGCACATAAATACAATACCCATATAATCAATTTTAAGAGATCGACATCACTTTTCTTCACAAATTTCGTACAATAAAATAGGTCATGCGATTAGCATATTTTATAATTCACAGAGTTGACTGCTATACAACTCTTACGTATTTAAGTAGAGTAAGTATGTAATACCTCATATTCATTTAGTCACACTTCAAATTTCCTAAGATCTCTCTTTTATCAATAATATACTAAACTTTTGTATTCATAATTGTGTTTACAATATAAAACACAATTGGTTGACCAATAAGTACAACTAAATGAGACACTAAATGATCCTCCTTTTTTCTTAAATCTCTTCATTTTAATTCAACTGTTCTCTAGATATGTTCCATTAGATCATGTAATTCATGACAATTGATAACATTCTGAGATAGCTAATATTGAATTGAAACTTCAAAAAACAGTTAAATGTCAATAATGGTATTAAATAGAGATCTTGTTTGATCTCATGAGTCTCGCACAATTTCGAAGCAGGGATCAATTCTTTAGTTACCCTTATTGGTCGTAGAATGCACATGTGGTATGAAACACATGCTATGATATTACTCCTCATCTTCCCTTGTAGTGTATATCTTTTTAAAAAATCTAATACAATACAGGTGATAGTTCAGATACATTCAGTATTAATAAATTCAACATGGCTTCCACCTGGCATAAAAGATAGATCAAATGAATTGCAGGATCTTTTATTTACTTTCGGTCATAATTTCATCACTATATGACCTCATCTTGATATGTTATCAAGGCGATTTCGTTTTAAGCTTCAGTTCTAGTTAAAACTCTCAGTTTTAAAGATTTCATTTCCATTTAACACTAAGCCATAAAGGTGATTGCTTGTGTGAGAAGGCCATTCCGACATACCTTTAATCTTATATATGTATTTAACATACACACACATTTATATGCATTCATGAAACAAAGTACTACTCTTTTGAATGCATTAATCTTTATCAACAATAACACAAATGGGAAAAAGTATTAGTCAACTTGAACAACTTAACAAGTACACTAATTCTATACATCCTAGAGATTAACATGTCCATTATATAATCTCTAGGTATTAATCTTGTAAATCAATTTGCAATCATTTTATGCATAGATGTTTACTACATGTTGACCTTATGCACAACCATGCCTCTCACAAAATTATACTTGGTGCTTATGTGTTTGGTCGTTGAAAATATATGTGGTCCATTGTGAATGCAATTGCAACTTGAAATTGCATTACACCATCACTATGATGTATTTTTATTAAATCCCAGATAATGTTAAAATTTTTTAGGCCAAACACTTATAAACCGTCACTTAAAAATGCCACAAATTCAACATCCATTGTGGACAATGCCATACTGTTGGATCTAGTGCCGTAAGTGTAGTATATTCATTTTGTATACTTGTATTTTTCAAAAAAAAATTGGTTTAATAAAATATCCATTGATTACATTAATAGTCTATGTATATTTTCATCAATGTTTTTGCATGTAAAGTAAAATGGAAGCAAATATTGGCCAATTAGTTATCTAACATTTAATTAATGCTAAGTGATATTACGTGGTTAGATCATAATACGAAAAGATAACTTGAATTAGTAGATAAACCTGAACATGTTTGTAGTCTAATCAGAAATTAGCAAACCAATTGAATGACTAATATGTTATCTATAAAGTCCAATTGGGGAGATGCTTTGTCTTAAGCATCAGAGCGGATGACTCTTAGAAGATAGAGACGTAGATGTGACTGACTAGACTGATAGTACATCGAATATGACCTAAGTAGAATAAATCCTAGAAGATATGGATTTATTCACTTGTGACGTTCATAGTGTGACATACCTTAATCTTGAGTGGATGATAAACTATATATGTGTGACTCGTATACTTTGATGTAAGTAAAAGCCTGAGTCTAAATAGATATGTAGGAACCCTCACTCTGTCTAGTCCCGAACCCGAGCTATGGAGTGATATAGTCAAAGTCAGAACAGAACACATTCACTTCACATTAATTACTTCAAATAAACATAGAATTATTTCATAAATACACATTTAACATTGAAATTAACACGAGTCACAAAATGATAGTCAATTCAATGCATAATCATCAAATATAAAATTTCTCGGTCTTATACGAGCTTACGTATGCTCTAATGAAAACCTAGAATTTAACTAGGACAATTTACAACATTTCCAAAATTACATATCAATTAAATCATAAATAAATCCTTCAAACAATCATTTATTTCATAAACATTCAAATAATATGATATACAATTAAATTTGAGTCTTATTTGAGCTTACCAAAGCTCTTAAGTTGACCCAAACACAAATAAGGATCAAACTGAAATATTTTCAAATAAAGGTAATCATGCAAAAAAGGAGTCACACGGCCGTGTGTCTAGGTCGTTTAAATCTTAAAAATCATATGGATCAAAGTGTAAAATTACATCAAAAGTCATATGGCCATGTGGCTGAGCCGTGTAACAAACTGAGACAGTGTGAAATTTAATTAACCAAATCTACAGTACTCACACGGTTGTGTGGCCAGCCCATGTCACACCCTCAAAATCGGTGAATCTGAAAAGATAAGTAAAGTATGTATGTAAACTGTTTGGTGCACTGTGTAACATAATCCACTGCCCTGTTGGTCGGATGGCGAGTTAGAGTATTGGTGCATACTTGTGTTAAAGTATCCGCCCGTTGGCGGTATCTAAGGAATTAATTGCAGGATGTTTTCAAGTAAATAAATATTACACTTAAGAAAGTGTGCGCCTAAGAAAAGTAGGCCCCAGAGTTTTGTTTGAGCATTAAGAGCCTATCAAGTGTACGAGTAAGCTGTAGGAGACTTAATTGTATTTAAAACTATGCCAAACATGAAACACCGCCAAGACATAGTACACTCGATTTGTATAAATATTGTTCAAGTGGATCTTGTATAGAGTTTAGTTGGGAGTTGTTGGGATTCTACAACAATAGAAGCAAAGATCGGAGTAGCAAGATATATGAAAGATTGATTGTACACTAAAACAAGCCAATTAAACAAATCATCATAGCAGCATGGTTGGCCACTTTTCAACAGGAGTCAATTGGATTGATTAGACCCTACCTATAACTAGTCAACAGTAAGTTAAACCTTTGCCAAATTTTCTTATACTTACCCTGGATTTGGCAGGGAAATCATGGGGACCGAGAGTATATTTATGGGAAGGGAACATTTCAAATGGTTTTTTCTATCTACTTAATGTTCAGGTTCTTATTTCTAACCTTAATAACATTCCCTTCTTCATCATCATCATCATCATCATCATCATCATTAAGATCGAACTAATATCTCATTTAATGATTAGATGATTCAGCCTTCTGGTAAGTCTTACAACTTTGCACGTTACAATTATAGAAGGGAAGGGTGTTACAGGAAGGCTTTACTTGGGGGTCACATATAGTTGAAAAGTTAGTAAAATGTCTATAATAGGGATTCTAACGGAAATCTTATGATTTTTTAAGTAGTTACTGCTGATTTGGGATGAACATTTGAAATGGAAGCTCCAAGCAGAGGTTAAGGTAGGTATTTGGTGAGCCTCTAAACTCGACTTCTGCACACTATATTATAATGATTCCTTGTATGGTTGATGCGCATATCTTCTTGAGAAGTTGTTGTGTGTATATATGGTTATATGTTTTCTATGAAGTATTCGTATGTATGTTCTGAAGTGTACGATGCGTTGCATGAATATGATAATGTGGTAATTATGCATGAGAAGTTATATGTTAAGAAGTATGTCTTTGTTAAGATTATGAATGAAATCTGTGTAGATGTGTCCATTATGTTATTTGAGTGGTGTATGACAATGTATGTTGGCATTAAGGGGGCTCGGGTAAAGTTTCAAGAAAATATGTGATACAATAATGGACCCCAGGGTGGTGTTTGACGACGTCCGTCGGGATAGTAAACACGGGAAAATGCCAGTATGACAATCATTGTGAAAAGACAATGGACATAACATATTCTGTAAAGCCTTTGTGGCGAACTCTCTATAAAATCTTCTTAGCGTGTTATTTAAAAAGCCTCAGTGGCGGAGTAATATGAGGAATACATGTGGCAAGTTTTCTGGAAGGTCTGTATTGTGAATTTTGCAATGCCTAAACGACGAGTTAATATTCCACCATTGTGGCAAGACCTGGGCATGTCTTTGAGGCATTATCTAAAAGAGTTCTGATCTGCCATAATTTTGTGTAGCAAATTAAATTAGTTTTCATACTTAAGGAGCTTGAATACAAGCATTTCTAGTATGTTTTAGTTAGTTTTTTCTATTTTAGCTTTGATTCAATAAAAAGTGTAAATCAAGTCATTTTATGACCATAGGAGTCAAATGAGGCCCAAAAGAGGGCTAACATACTTAGTGAGCATGCAGGACACAATTCAAAGGCATAAGAGCTCGAGGCTGGTCGTCATGTTGCAACACGGGAGTCTAATGTCACAACATAGAGAGAAAAATACAAGAAATCCAAAATTTCCCTTAGTATCGCGACACAGCCACAGATGTCTTGACACACCCTTGAAGTTGAACCTAAGGCCAAGCAAACTGTTGTCTATGTTTTGGTCGTGACATCAGCCTTACACAAAAGAATTACGAGCTGAGGGTGTTTTGGTCCTGTAACGCCCCAAATTTCAAGTCTTTAATTTTTACATGATTTGTCACTGATTGCTTGTTTACTTTAATGGTTAAGTGATTTGGGTGTGTATGGGAGTGTTTGAGAAGCCCGAGTTCAAGTCTTGGCCATGGCACAATTTTTGGTTTTTCTCTTAAATGAATCTGGACACTAGCACTTAGGCCTTATATATATTAATACTTGTTTTATGACATAAAGAGCTTATTGGTCTAGTGGTAGGTGGCGTGTGAAGTATCCTTGAGGTCTTAGGTTCAAGTCTTGGGTTGTGCAATGTAGTAATTATTTTGCTGCTTGAGCTGTGTAGGTAGTGGTATTGGACTGAAACATAGTTGTGGAGAGTTTGAATGGATTTTGAATGGAATGGTTGGAGAAGTTGAGGGGGAATTGGTGGAGAAAATCAAGGAGGGATAATAGGAGAGTTTTTAGGAGGAAATCAAGGAGTTTGAGAGTGAGGGGGAGTTGTGCCGTTTGGGGGTAGGCTTGTGCCAAATTGGTCTTTAGGCTTTGTGGGAATTGATTTTGGGGTTGTTTTTTTTCTCTCCGTCTGCTTTGATTTGGTCAGTTTTTCTTTCACCTTTTGCTTGTGCCGAATATTGCTAAAGACTATGGGTACCTTTTGGGTTTGCTCATTTGTTTTCCTGCTTTTCCTTTTATTCTTTTGTTTTCTCTTCTTGTTTTAGTTTTGATCGAATAGTTCGTTGGTCCCCTCTGCCGAATCCCCTTTCTCCTCTCTCTTCTCTGGGTTGCTGAATCTTCTCATCTCTCTTTCCCTCTTCTCTTTACTGCTTCTCCCTCTCCCCTACTTTTTCCCAGACCTTGCTGAATTCTTGCTCCATCTCCACTCTAGATACTTTTAAAGGGAGATTGGCATTGGTTCTTTTTTGTCTCCTCGGTCGAGTGTTGATAGGTGAGTTCTGCGACACCCTTTGTCTGGTTCGGTTTGCACTTTTCTATCCATTGATATTTTGTTTCTTTTCCCTATCTTGTCTCTTTTCAGTTTTCGGATCCCCTTTTTGATTTGCTCTTACTTGTGCTTCAAGTTGCACTCTACCCTGTCAACTGTTTGGTAGGTGAGTAAGTGTTTGTTATTCGTTGTTTGGGATGCAGTTTGAATGAATGTATGTACATTGTTGGGTTACATGGTTAAGCGAAATGCGACCTAAGGGTTGGAAGTAAAGGGTTTTGTGGCTTTTGTGCCAGGTGGAGTTCAAGAGTTGGTTAGTGTTTCTCCAAGGAGCTGAGGGTACGGTTCGATTGTTTTTGGTAAGGGGCTTCGAGTATTGATTTTTCCTTAGCATCTTTTGGCTTTGTTTGATTAGCGAATTTTTTAGTTAATGAAATGACGTTTGGTTGAATCTAAGTTGGTGTACGTGGAGATTTGCGCTTTTCTGTCTAATTCAGGTGTGTAATCACCCCACTGCAATCGTAGATCAGCGAAAAGCCGTAAACATGGCGTGCGTACGTGCGATCGCTCGAGTGGTAAGCCCAACTTGTGATTCGTGGGCAAATGACTGAAATACCCTCGAAGGGTAAAATGATCGAAATACCCTCGAAGGGTAAAATGACTGAAATATCCTTGATGGGTAAAATGATCGAAATACCCTCGATGGGTAAAATGATCGAAATACCCCCGATGGGTAAAATGACCGAAATACCCTCGATGGGTAAAATGATCGAAATACCCTCGAAGGGTAAAATGACCGAAATACCGTCGATGGGTAAAATGACTGAAATACCCTCGATGGGTAAAATGACCGAAATACCCCTGAAGGGTAAAATGATCGAAATACCCCCGATAGGTAAAATAACTGAAATACCCTTGAAAGGTAAAATGACTGTTATACCCCTAGGAGTTGAAATATATGTATGGCCGATTTGCTCTATAATATATATATACATGACTGTTACTGAGTATGACATACTGCATACACGTACGATTTATGACATGACATATTGCATAGGGTTGGGATTCTGATATAGGGGAAGTATACTATACTGGTGGCTTTGCCACATATACTATTACTGGCAGCTTGGTTGCGGTACTGTTACTGGCAGCTTTGCTGCGTTATTATTTTGGTAACTTTGCTGCTATATTGGTGTGTTGGCTGGGTGGGCCGATTTTATCCCCACATGGTGTGTTGGTGGTACGGAGTGGTGTGTTGGTTGGATTGAGATAGGTTGCATCACTGCATTATTCTGTTTACTGTATTGGGCTAAGGCCCACATTGTCACTGTACTGGGCTAAGGCTCACACTATTATTGTATGGGCTACGGCCCACACTGTACCGATACTGTATAGGGCTCAGGCCCAGACTAATTCTGCATGTTGCATAGTGATTGTCTAGAAGGAGATTACATACTGAGTTTCGAAAACTCACTCTCTCATTTTAACTGTGTAGGTAGCCTACAGCCATAGACGATTCGGGGCTGCGAGGGACTCGGAGGTGGCCACACAACTACTGCTGATGTTTACATTTGCCTTTCTTTTAATTTTATTAATTTGTTGGGTTTTGATTTTTTAATAAGGCCTTTAAGTTGGTTTTAAAATTTTAATTGGGCTTTGCTTACATACTTTATACTGCTAGTTAGGTGAAAACGAATTTTTAAAATAACTACGATTTAAAAAAAACAAGTTTTATCAACAAGAAACGAGTTTTATCAATAAGTTTAAGTTTTGAGAGACACTTCAATGTGACACACCAGATATGACCATAATGTCTAGGCCGGGTTTGGGGTGTTACACTTAGTGGTATTAGAGCTAGGTTAAAAAAACTCAGCTGTGGAATGGGTTTTGAAAATATATATTGGAATATTTGGAAAATTGATTTAAATTATTTTTGAAGGTTACCAGTGTGGCACACTGAGTCTCCAGCGCCGAATCTGTAAGTTTCTATATACTGTAGATTGCTTAAACTGAAATATAGTGAGAGACTACTATAGATAGTGAGACTGTACTAAAACTTTTTTGTTAGAGTAAACAGAAACTGTAGGAAAACTGAAAACTGTAGGGAGACTCTTGTTTTGCAAAAACAAAACTATGACTACTGCTTTTTCCTAAAATATTTGTTAAAAATTACTGAAACTATAAACTGATGCATAAAACTTCTTAAAATAGATAATTCGATATTCGATCTGAGTGCTAGGGGTACTCGTAGAAGGGGTACACGTGGCCGTGGTAGAGGCCGAGGAAATGCTAGGGCTGGGTCTTCGGCATCAGGCCACATGCCTAATGTTAGGGTTAGGGAAGCACTAGCTTCATCGGTGACTGAGACAGGATCATTCGATCGAGCGGCTGGGAATGATGTACTATCCCAAACTATGCTCCGTATTCTGGAAAGGGTCGTAGGGACCAGTTCAGGTGTTATGGGTCGTGGGTCGATTTCAGTACGACTCCGATCGAATGGAGTGGAAATTTTCAAGGGTATTTTTGGAGTAGCCCCTAATGTGACTGAATACTGGTTGGAAGCCACAGAGAGAATAATGGATGATCTCGACTGCACTTCTGAGCAAAAGCTAAAAGGTGCAGTGTCTTTACTGCGAGATGAGGGCTATCAGTGGTGGCCTACTATGAGAAAAGGTACTCAGCTGATCGATTAACTTGGGATTTCTTTAAGTCGACATTTCAAGGAAAGTATGTGGGCGCAAGTTATGTGGACGCCCAAAGAAAGGAATTTTTGAGTTTGATCTAGGAAAAAAACCGTGGCTGAATATGAGGCAGAGTTTCTGCGACTGAGTCGCTATGCACGTGGGATAGTGGCAACTGAGTGTGAACACTGTGTGCAATTTGAAGACGGCCTCCGGGATGAGTTACGAGTACTGATAGCTCCGCAGAGGGAGCGAGATTTTGCTGCCTTAATTGAAAAGGCGAAAATCACCGAGGATGTGAAGCGCTCTGAGCGCCAGAACCGAGAGAAAGATAGGGGCAGGTATAAGAGGGATTCTGAGCCCTCAAGTTTTTCTAGAAGGCCTAAAAAGAAGGCCAGGTTTGATGGGCCAGTCCGAGTTGGGATTCCTGTGGTAAGACCACAATCTTGTGCTGATTGTGGGAGACACCATCTGGGTGAGTGTTGGAAGAAGATTAGGGCATGTTTTAGATGTAGGTCTAAGGAGCATCTAGTTAAGGATTGTCCTCAGAGGCCTACTTAGATGCAAGCTGCAGGTCAGGGTTTTGTTCAGCTAGTAAGAGGTGGTCAGCAGCCATTGAAATGCCGTGGGCAGGTTAGAGGTGGAAATGGTGTAAGACAAGGTCGTGAAATGTTTGGCAGAGGAGTTGGTAACAGTGAGGCGTGGCAGCCAGCACTGGTTTATGCTGCTCGTCGCCGAGAGGATGGTGATGCTCCAGAAGTTATAACTGGTACGTTCTTAATTCATGATGTACCTTACACTGCTTTAATTGATATAGGGTCTACGCATTCATACATTGCATGCATTGTGTCTGGCACATTGGGTATCATGTGTAAGGGTACTGTTAATAAGATGACTGTGTTAAGTCCACTAAGACAATCAGTAAAGGTAGACAAGTTGTTCAGAGATGTGCCCCTAGAGGTTCAAGGAGTTATATTTCTAGCGGATTTG
>CM025149.1:23810288-23822626 GCA_013467495.1 Gossypium gossypioides | reverse complement strand
AAACACCGTGCAAGTTTGGATTGTGCTGTTAAGTGTATGGTGTTAAAGATTACTGAGGATGAGGTGGTGGTTGTGATTGGGGAGCGAAGGGATTTTCTGTCTAATGTAATCTCTACTTTAAGGGTCGAAAAACTGGTTTGCAAGGGTCTTTCTAGCCTATGTTGGTATATTTGATTCTGAGGGTCTTTCTGTTGGAGATATCAGAACTGTTAAGGATTTTTCTAATGTTTTTCCTGATGAGCTCCCCGGGTTACCTTCGAGCCACGAAGTTGAATTTACAATTGAACTTCTGCCAGGAACGGCTCTAGTGTCTATCGCCCCTTATAGGATGGCACCGAAGGAACTGGTGGAGTTAAAAGCTCAAATCCAAGAACTGTTGGATCGAGGATTCATTCGTCCTAGTGTGTCTTCGTGGGGAGCACCAGTGTTGTTCGTAAAAAAAAAGGATGGGACCATGCGCATGTGTATTGACTATCGGCAATTAAATAAACTGACGATCAAGAATAAGTATCCTTTACCGAGGATAGATGATTTATTTTATCAGTTGCAAGGAGCTTTGGTTTTCTCTAAAATAGATTTTCGTTCTGGGTACCATCAGTTGAGAGTTAAGGAGGCTGATGTGTATAAGACTATGTTTAGGACTCGTTATGGTCATTGCGAGTTCCTAGTAATAACGTTTGGGCTGACGAATACACCAGCTGCCTTTATGGACCTAATAAATCAAGTATTTCAGCCCTACTTGGATCGGTTCGTTGTGGTATTCATAGACGATATCTTGGTGTATTCGAAAACTGAGGATGAGCATGATGCACATCTCTGAATTGTTCTGCAGATTCCAAGGGAGAAATAACTGTATGCTAAGTTCAGCAAGTGTGAGTTTTGGCTGCGGTAAGTGACATTTCTGGGTCATGTGGTATCTACCGAGGGGATTAGGGTTGATCCTCGAAAAATTGAAACTGTATTGAATTGGAAACAACCTAAGATTGTATTTGAGATTCAAAGTTTTCTGGGTTTGGCAGGGTATTATAGACATTTTGTTGAGGGGTTTTCCTTAATTGCTACACCTTTGACTAAGTTGTTGCGTAAAGGGGTACCGTTTAATTGGACTAATAAGCAGCAAGAAAGTTTTGAGAAATTAAAGAAAGTTCTGATTGAGGCCTCTTTTTTGATACAGCCAGAGTCTGGAAAGGAATTCACTGTCTATAGTGATGCATCACACGTTGGTTTAGGTTGTGTGCTGATGCAAGAGGGTAAGGTGATTGCTTATGCATATCGTCAGGTTAAGCCTCACGAGACGAATTACCCTACTCATGATTTGGAGTTAGCTGCGGTGGTGTTCGCACTGAAAATTTAGAGGCACTATCTTTACGGTGAGAAATGTATTATCTACACAGATCACAAGAGCCTTAAGTATCTCCTCACTCAGAAGGAGCTAAATCTTAGGCAGCGAAGATGGGTAGAGCTGCTTAAGGATTATGATTGTTCGATTGAGTACCACTCTGGTAAAGCTAATGTGGTGGCTGACGCACTGAGCCATAGGGTTGTATCTGATTTGAGAGCAATGATTGCTCGTCTCAGCTTGTTTGATAATGGTAGTTTGTTGGCTGAGTTGCAAGTTAGACCGACGTGGATTGAATAGATTAAGGGTAAACAGTTTTTGGATGAGTCACTGGTTCCTCAATTCTGTCAGGTTGAGAGTGGGGAAACATCAGATTTTGGGTTGAATAGCGAAGGAGTACTATGTTTCCGTGGGAGAGTCTGTGTATCGAGGGATAATGATTTGAGGCAGTCTATTCTACGAGAGGTGCATAGTAGTCATTTTGCTATGCACCCTGGCGGGAATAAAATGCACCGAGATCTTCGTGAGTTGTATTGGTGGCCAGGACTGAAACGTGAAGTAATTGATTTTGTGGGTAAGTGTTTAACTTATCAGCAAGTGAAGGCTGAACATCAGTTACCTTCAGGGTTACTACAGCCAGTTAAGATTCCACTTTGGAAATGGCAGAGAGTAACCATGGATTTTGTGAGTGGGCTGCCCTTAGCGCCTACTAAGAAGGATTCAGTATGGGTTATTATAGATCGATTGACTAAATCTGCCCATTTCATACCAGTTCGTACTGATTACTCTTTGCAAAAGTTGGCTAAACTGTATGTGGCTGAGATTGTAAGACTGCATGGAGTACCGATTTCTATTATATCAGATAGAGATCCTCACTTTACGTCTCGGTTTTGGAAGAAATTACACGAGGCATTGGGTTTGAGACTGGACTTTAGTATTGCGTTTCATCCCCAGACTGATGGTCAGTCAGAGAGGGTGATTCAGATACTGGAGGATATCTTAAGGTGTTGTGTAATGGATTTTCGAGGCAACTGGGAAGATTATTTGCCGCTAGCAAAGTTTGCGTATGTCTAGTATCCAAATGACACCATATGAGGTATTATATGGTCGTAGGTGTCGTACTCCTACCTGTTGGACTGAACTAGGCGAGCGGCGAGTTCTGGGGCCAGAGTTGGTTTTTGTTACTGAAGCGAAGGTAAAATTGATTCGAGACCGGTTGAAGAAAGCATCTGATAGGCAGAAGTCCTACATGGATCTTAAATGTTGAGAGATTGAGCATTCTGTGGGGGACTTCGTTTTTCTCAAGGTCTCCCGATAGAAAAAGATACTAAGGTTTGGACGGAAGGGTAAGCTTAGCCCTAAGTTCATTGGGCCTTACCGTATATTGAAGCGTGTGGGACTGGTTGCATATCAACGTGAGTTGCCTTCAGAATTGGACCGAATTCATGACGTGTTTCATGTCTCCATGCTGAGACGTTATCGCTCTGATCCTACACACAAAGTGCCAGTCGAGGAGATCGAAGTTAGGCCAGATCTGACTTTCAAGGAGGAGCCTGTGCAGATTTTAGACCGTGAGGTTAAAGTACTAAGGAAGAAATCCATTCCTCTAGTTAAAGTGCTTTTGCGTAATCACAATTCAGAAGAAGCCACGTGGGAACCCGAAGAGGCGATGCGATAGCAATACCCTCATCTTTTTTGATTAGGTAAATTTTGAGGCTGAAATTTCGTTAAGGGGGTAGAGTTGTAACGGCCCAAATTTCAAGTCTTTAACTTTTACATGATTTGTCACTGATTTCTTGTTTGCTTTAATGGTTAAGTGATTTGGGTGTGTATGAGAGTGTTTGAGAAGCCTGAGTTCAAGTCTTGGCCTTGGCCCAATTTTTGGCTTTTCTCTTAAATGAATCTAGACACTGGCACTTAGGCATTATATATATTTATACTTGTTTTATGACACAAAGAGCTTATTGATCCAGTGGTAGGTGGTGTGTGAAGTATCCTTGAGGTCTGAGGTTCAAGTCGTGGGTTGTGCAAGGTAGTAATTATTTTGCTGCTTCAGTTGTGTAGGTAGTGGTGTTGGACTAAAACACAGTTGTGGAGAGTTTGAATGGATTTTTAATGGAGTGGTTGGGGAAGTTGAGGGGGAATTGGTGGAGAAAATCAATGAGGGATAATGGGAGAGTTTTTAGGAGGAAATCAAGGAGTTTGAGAGTGAGGCGGAGTTGTGCCGTTTGGGGGTAGGCTTGTGTCGAAATTGGTCTTTAGGCTTTGTGGGAATCGATTTTGGGGTTGTTTTTTTCTCCGTCTTCTTTAATTTGGTCAGTTTTTTTTCACCTTTTGCTTGTGCCAAATATTGCTAAAGACTGTGGGTACCTTTCGGGTTTGCTTATTTGTTTTCCTGCTTTTCGTTTTATTCTTTTGTTTTCTCTTCTTGTTTTTGTTTTGACCGAATAGTTCGTGAGTCCCCTCTGCCGAATCCCTTTTCTCCTCTCTCTTCTCTGGGTTGCCGAATCTTCTCATCTCTCTTCCCCTCTTCTGTTTACTGGTTCTCCCTCTCCCCTACTTTTTTCCCAGACCTTGCCGAATTCTTGCTCCATCTCCACTCTAGATACTTTTAAAGGGAGTATTGGCGTTGGTTCTTCTCTGTCTCCTTGGTCGAGTGTTGATAAGTGAGTTCTACGACTCTCTTTGTCTGGTTCGGTTTGCGCTTTTCTATCCATTGATCTTTTGTTTCTTTTCCCTGTCTTGTCTCTTTTAAGTTTTCGAATCCCCTTTTTGATTTGCTCTTACTTGTGCTTCAAGTTGCACTTTACCCTGTCAACCGTTTGGTAGGTGAGTAAGTGTTTGTTATTCGTTGTTTGGGATGCGGTTTGAATGAATGTATGTACATTATTGGGTTACATGGTTAAGCGAAATGCGACCTAAGGGTTGGAAGTAAAGGGTTTTGTGGCTTTTGTGCTAGGTGGAGTTCAAGAGTTGGTTAGTGTTTCTCCAAAGAGCTGAGGGTACGGTTCGGTTGTTTTCAGTAAGGGGCTTCGAGTACTGATTTTTCCTTAGCATCTTTTGGCTTTATTTGATTAGCGAATTTTGTAGTTAATGAAATGATGTTTGGTTGAATCTAGGTTGGTGTACGTGAAGATTTGCGCTTTTCTGTCGAATTCAGGTGTGTAATCACCCCACTGCAATCGTAGATCGGCGACAAGCCGAAAAGCCGTAAACATAGCGTTTGTGACCACACGGGCGTGCGATCGCTCGAGTAGTAAGCCCAACGTGCGATTCATAGGTAAATGACCGAAATACTCTGTAAGGGTAAAATGACCGTAATACCCTCAAAGGGTAAAATAACCGAAATACCCTTGAAGGGTAAAATGACCGAAATGCCCTCGAAGGGTAAAAATACCCTTGAAGGGTAAAATGACCGAAATACCCTCGAAGGGTAAAATGACTGAAATACCCTCGAAGGGTAAAATGACTGAAATACCCTCGAAGGGTAAAATGACCGAAATACACTCGAATGGTAAAATGACAGAAATACCCTCATTGGGTAAAATGACTGAAATACCCTCGATGGGTAAAATGAATCGATGGGTAAAATGATCGAAATACCCCTAAAGGGTAAAATGACCGAAATACCCTCGATAGGTAAAATGACTGAAATACCCCCGAAAGGTAAGATGACTTTTATACCCCTAGGAGTTGAAATATGTGTATGGCCGATTTGCTCTATGATATATATACATGACTGTTACTGAGTTTGACATACTACATACACGAATGATTTATGACATGACATATTGCATGGGGTTGGTATTCTAATATAGGGGAAGTATACTGTACTGGTGGCTTTGCTACATATACTGTTACTGGTAGCTTGGCTGCGTTACTATTACTGGTAGCTTTGCTGCATTATTATTCTGGCAGCTTTGCTGCGATATTGGTGTGTTGGCTGGGTGGGTTGATTTTATCCCCACATGGTTTGTTGGTGGTACGGAGTGGTGTGTTGGTTGGATTGGGATGGGTTGCATCACTGCATTGCCACTGTACTAGGCTAAGGCCCACATTGTTACTGTAATGGGCTAAGGCCCACACTGTACTGATACTGTATAGGGCTCAGGCCCTGACTGATTCTACATGTTGCATAGTGATTGTCTAGAAGGGGATTACACACTGAGTTTCGAAAACTCATTCTCTCATTTTAACTGTGCAGGTAATCCTCAGCCATAGTCGATTCGGGGCTACGAGGGACTCGGAGGTGGCCACACAACTACTGCTGATGTTTACATTTGCCTTTCTTTAAATTTTATTAATTTGTTGTGTTTTGATTTTGTAATAAGGCCTTTAAGTTGGTTTTAAATTTTTAATTGGGCTTTGCTTACATACTTTATATTGCTAGTTAGGTGAAAACAAATTTTCAAAATAACTACGGTTTTCAAAGTCACGGACTTTAAACGTTAGAGTTTTCAAATGCTTTCGCGTTTTAAATTAACTTAATTTAATAATAGCAGTTAATAAGGCAAACATTTGGTTAAGTGTTCCGTTAAACATTACTAAAGAGGTTTCTGAACTTAAGAAACGAGTTTTATTAACAAGAAACGAGTTTTATCAATAAGTTTAAGTTTTGAGAGACACTTCAATGTGACACACTAGATACGGCCATAACGTCTAGACTGTGTTTGGGGTGTTACAAGTCCCCACAATATATATTAACGTAAAAAATCAGCCGACCAAGGGCTAAGGATGACAGCCAACCCTAACTCTATAAATAGGCTCTTTAGACACTTGTTTAGGGACAATTTTCATAATTCATAATTTTCTTTGTAATTTAGTTTTCAGTTTCTTTAGGCTTTAGATTTATTTTCATTTGTTTTGTTCGTGTTCAATAGAGAATCTAATTTGTGGATTCAACCAACTCTCTGTAGATTCTGCATTTTTATCAATCAATATAATTAAGATTCTCTTAAACATTATTCTTGAATTGTTCTTTATGCTTATTCTATTTATCAAGTTTATTATGTTTATGGATTCCATGAGGGACTAATCCTCTTATGGAGGATTAGTGAGTGGAGGCGTGATTAATTAATTCTATGTAGGGTTTTCTCAACAGATCAGCTGTTTGGGAAAGGAAGAAATTAAACCCTAAGAAGTCATTTAGGTGGAATTAACCCAAAATTGGTATGACCTATCTACAAACCCCTTACCCTCGAACCAGTCTAGACTGTGAGGTCGAGAGATAAGTAGTTATTGCTGACTCGTTAGTTTAGTGGAATGTTGAGAGATCCTGCTATGGTAGCGACTTGTCGATTGAAGTAGAAACCCGAAATAGAAATTAATTATGATCACCGAAATGAGCTAAACACCCATACTTAGATTTGGTTGAGTTTGGATCTTAGTTTTCCGAAGTTCATGCTACTATGTTCTTTTATTTATTTTCTTATAAAATCTAGCTTCTCTATTTTATGTTCATCATAATATAATTTCTTTAAATTACTAATTAGATCTATTTTCATTTTGGTTAAAGTTAATTTAGTACTTGTCTCCCTTAGGTTTGATCCTCGGAGTACTCACTTACTTCATTGTAACTATATTACAACTTGACCTGTATACTTGCGGACACCGCCTTATTCTTATATCTTTTGTTGCAGTATTCACACTCTGGACATTTGTACGTCCAGAGGCGGTCAAGTTCTTGGTAGTATGCCCATTTAATGATTCCTCTATAGTGATCCTCCATGTAAGGGAATGTAACACGCCAAACCCTACCCTATTATAGAATCCAAGTATGTTGTGTCACTACTTGAAATCAAACTAACTTCAAAAACATTTTTAGTGGAAGCTTTTAAAATTTTATAAAGTTATAAATATAAAACATTTGATAGTTGTTGCTTTACTCAGTTTAGATGGAATCATTAATAGTTTAAATAACATTTAAGTCATTTTGGCGTATAAGTGCAAATATAATAATTTCATTAGACAAAATGTATTAATTTAAAACCACGTACTGATACTTAATAGAAGTTTTATAAAATAGATTCTTATCAAAACAGAAGTTCTTTATACAAATCATTTCCAAAATACTCTTATGTGCCACCCCATGAGTTAGGCATGATACAAACACAAAGTAGTTGGCTTACGATAAAAACAACACTCTGGCAGAGTACTTCTAACAAAACCTTCCTTCAATCAGCAGGCCTGAGAATGAAAAAGGGTAACAGAGTAAGTTGAAATGAACTTGGTGAGTTCCAAAGAGAATTTATACACAATATTACTAATATTACATCTAAAACTTTCTGAAGGATTCACACACATACACATAGTAAGCCCAATGGCGTATACAGGACACAGACAGACTCAGCACGCCAACTTGCTTACCACTTAGGCGTATATTATATGCCAATTTAATATAACTCAGATAAATCCATCTTAATCCAACCACGTACCTAGAATTTAGTCATATTCACATATGTTCTCCCCATTAACTCATTATATCATTTTCATTCAGAATAGCATGTTTTATCGTGATCTGCCAATTCGATTTGCAATATAGTTGTCCTACCAACGGCTACACAAACATATCTCCTCATCTCCAGCACCACATATCAGATCATATCATATCATACATATCAGAACAAAATGGTAGTGGCTTAAGCATGAAGAATGACGTTTACTTTATCTCACAGAAAAACTACACTCAGACTAAAGACTTTGGATAGCCATTACCCACACAACACCACACTACATCTTTGATCCATTACAAAGGAGGATTACTTGCCTTACAAGATTTATAAAATAAGGATAATTACAACACATGGAAGTAAGAAGGAACTCACCAGAAACTCTAGCACAATCTACAAAGCAAGTCCCTTGTCTTTATCGCTTTGACCTTTTTTAGCTTCTTTAACTAGAATGAAAATAATTAAACATATCATATCATCAATCTATCAAATCTGATCATGCATGTAAGAACCAACAACACTTAGTCCAAAATTAGGAAATTTCCTTCCTCCCACACTATACTAAAATCTATGCATGCAGAGCGAGAAACACGTAAATAACTTAGAGAGTAACCTAAGGTTCATCAGTAATTAACAGTGAGCTGGTAATAACGTATAAGTTAGTTGAATACTACGAACCTTCAATTGAAGAGGTTTTCTAAACTTAGTTTTTCAAAGAGTTTTAAAGAAACTCAAGGAAGAAGAAAATATAAAGGTGTTCAAAAAGACGACTGTTACCCTTATATACTTAAGCATAAAAACAAGGATTAGTGGAAAAATCAGATAATTCCACTAACACTCTTGATTCTTTTAATTAAGTGCACTTAACATAATTTAACTCTTATCATCTATAGTATTCTAGTTTCATTCTAACTAAATCTCAACTTAACTATCCAAATAACCATTTTGAAATAATAGACAAAGCTAAACAGTTGCGAACTTAACGAGTTCACCCAAGGCATCTGGGTTGGGCAAATACTTAACAAAAGAGTCTACAAAACTACAGAACTCACCAAACCTAAGAGTTCGCCAAATGGCGTATACACAAAATTCTATCTTCTAATAGACATACGGTCATGTCATCAGCCCGTGTGTGAGACACGACCGTGTGGTGCAAAATATGTCATTAATGCCAACTTCATACCAAACTAAATCAATAGCCTATTTGATGACCCAATACACATTTAAACCAACTCAAAACCTACATATACTCCATAGAAAACATACCAATTAATCACATTCTAAACACATTCAAGCATTATACCGATATGCTTTAAATGGAACCAACACATAACATAGTTATAAGGGTATTACTTAACACTCAAGTAAGTTGATATAATTCCATACCATTCAAACATGTACTTAAACTTATATTACTATCACGTATTAGTATCAAAACCATCTTACCATCTTACCATTATCAACATATTAGCTAAATCTTCAAACATTCAAATTGGTCATTCATAGCTTCAAACATAGCTTATCCTAATGCCATTATGCACATATTGAACCTCACATAAAAACCTGCAAACCCAACACCATTCTTTGCTCAAACTCATGAACGCACTAAGCACACAAATATATAATTCAAGTACTTTACTGATATCATGTAAACATTCAAACAACATTATAAATATGGATCATTTCATCATTATCCAAAATAACCACTTAGTCACTTTTAAACCTAAAGAATTGAATGGAACAATACAACACATGTATTTTCTCATTAGCACACTTCTTATCTTTAATCGATCAACTGTGGATGATCTCGTACATATATATCACAATTATATCTTTAACAATTACTAAACAGATATATAAGGAGATAGATAATTAAAATAAAATTGTCAATCAAGGTTTCCATGGTTCTATTTCTAGAAAGTAAATGAAAAACCAAAAAATTACATAGTTATTCACCATAAGGCATTCCTTGTGTCTTAAACTGCCATCGCTCCATCTTCTCCTCATCATGGAATATTTTTGGGAAAAATTACATTTAAGTCCTATGTCTATTTTCAGCTCACAAAATTCTATATAAAAAAAATCCTATGTGGAGATGATGGTCCATGGTCTATTTCCTAAGAACCACAACCTTCGCAAAAAATAACAATTATATAAAAATATATAATATCATATTCATTCTCATATATTCCCCTAAACATGCGAATAATTACAAGAATGTTACATCTTATCAAATATCAATCAAACAAGATGAATAGAGAGATTCGGTCTTGATTTACACTATAAACATAACACAACCAGGCTTTGATACCAATTGTTCAAAAAAATCCAGTTTGAAAATGGTTTTCTTTCACGGTGAAAAATTAAAATTTTAAAAATCGATCCGGTTTGTGATACTTATAGCAACCGACCCTAATCGAATTCATACATTTGTTTTTAGCTTAGCGAATGTTTGTTTTTCCCAGCTTTCAGCCAAATGATATTCTCTACTATTCTTGTGCCACGAACTGCTTCAAGTGTGGGCTTAAACCAATTAAATTAAAACATAGAACTAGAAAAATTTTTCTCTCCTTTTTTGGGGTGAAAATGAAATTTTTTTCTTCTTTAATAGAAACGAGTAGCATTGTTATTCTGGAAAAATATATTTAATAGTTGAAAATAAATTCTCTCTACTTTTCATCAGAGTAACAATATTTCAAAATCTGTTTTATGCCCTACCAGTGCCATCTATTTATAAGAAGAGAAGGTAGAACCCTTGTTGAGTTGTAGTGGTCTATTTCAAATAGAAAAATAACTTCCTACTTACAGTAGGAGTGGGGTGGATAGCACACCCTAATATTCCTACTAGGTTTGCTTCACTCTTCATGTTATATGAGAGGTTTTTGGTATAACACCCCTATCCTGTCTCCATTACCGGATTAGGTTACGAGTGTTACCAACCAAAATAGAACAATTAACTTCGTAAGAGAAACAATTATACAAACTAAATGCTAACAAATAATAATTAAATCAATTCACCAAAAAAATACACTTATGGGCCTTAAATCGAGCCTACGAGGACAGTTTGAGAACAATCTAGGATCAAATCCAAACAAATAAAAAAGTTTCTGAAAAAATTGAAAATTTAAAAAATAAGGGTCGTACGACCGTGTGAACATTCGAAGTCAAGAAACATGACCGTGTCTTAGCTCGTGTGTCTTTCCGTGTATATATTCGAAATAGGGCCACACGGTCGTGTCGCAGGCCGTGTGCAAACCCGCATATGTATTCGAAGTTGGGTCACACAGCCGTGTCGCAGGCCATGTAAAACCTGCACCTAAAACAATAAATACACATGGTCATATTTGGTGACCGTGTGTGGCACACGACTATGTGACAGCTAGTGTCCTAGGTCGTGTGCTCCATTTTTAACCCCTAAATCAAGCAAAATCAAGCATCATTTCTTGCACAACAAGACATACCATGTCTAATTCATTTTACATGGTTAAAAACACATACAAATCGCTAAATACATACCACAAATTTCATCCATCTTATGTCTAACCAATATGCCATCAAAAGACACCTCAATTCATACATTCATTCAACTCAAGAAGAAAGTTACAAATAAGAGAATAAGCTTTATCACTAGATGACCATTCATGCCTCAAACCATCAACCAAAAGATTTCCATTTTACAACAATACCACTCATCATATATAAAAGGCACAAAAGAGCAACTTGACCAAATTCAACACAAGTACACTTCCAAATTCAAGCATATTAACTAGTTATAACAAGTAAACTTAACACTTTACATATCAACAAGTTAACACATATATACATGTCACATCCAAAAAGGTAAATAAAAACTACCAACAAGATTGGATAGTGTGTGCTCCAAAACGATCAATTCGGTCAGTCCGCAAAAGGCCAACTACAAAAGAAACACAAATGAAACAAATAAGCTTAAGAATCGTAATAAGTTCATAGCATATATACCATTTAACTTACCTCAACCATTCTAGATAAACAAGAAGATAAGTTTCTAATTCCTGGTATTCAATTGCAAGATCACAACACATTATTATATAATCATTTAAATCATAAATGATATCTTTAAAAATTCATAACCAATTCATTATCCACAATTTCTCAAAATAGCCATTAACATTTATAATCAAAAACTTCATAGCAACATTTATCATTTAGTAGTAATATAATCACCCAACAAAATTCAACAATTAAATAAGTTTTAAGTCAATTGATACATAGCTCGATGAACTATAGTAACTTGACTCGGATACTTCGGAAGCTACACCACACCAAAGGCACCGATGATGCATAATAGAGACACCAACTGCAGACAGAGGCACGGATATGCAATTAGAGGCACTGAAGTGCAAACCTGTACAAGCGCGCATTCAAACCCTATTGGCATGTCAATTGTATCCTAATCGATTACTACATTCAGACAGGCACTTAGCAGACTTCTTAACAATATAATCTCAGAGGGACTTCCACAATATCATATCCATACACATGATATAAATCAATTATATTCTTTTCAG
>CM025149.1:23760224-23775361 GCA_013467495.1 Gossypium gossypioides | reverse complement strand
ATTCCATTCAACCAAACAATTGAATTACTATTACAGTTCTATTCCATTACAGCTCTATTCCATTACAGCTCTATTCAATTATAGCTCTATTCCATTACAGCGAACCAAACATGCCCTAAAATGAAAGTCACCAATTTTTATTTTCTATCTTCCCCACTGATTGTAGGAAGATGAACAAGAAGAAGTAATTTTTTTTTAAGGTCTTCGACCCCTACATGTAAGTAAATTAAAATTTTGTTTTTCGTAAATTTTATATTTTTGAGATCGTTGAAGTTCAATTTAGCTAACTCGTATGTTAAATTTTAAAACTTTTAAAGTTTCAAAATGTTTCCATTGATGAATTCTTGAAGTTTTGATATTAAAATGTTAGATTTTAAGGTTAAAATGAAAAAGGATTGAGTTGTAAAGTGAAAGTTGTTAATTTTGAAAAATAGGGACTAAAGTGTAAATATTTTTAAATTGACATGAAATTTCTATAATTATTGTTAATAGAGGGTTGTTGAAGGATGAAATTGAAATTAGATTGTAAATCGAAGCTCAAATTTGAAAGATATGGCTATTTCAATTTTAGGGACTAAATTTAATAAAATGAAAAAAAATTAGGGAACTTTCTAAAAAGTGAAATTGAACTGACTTATGCTTATTATAGGATGATATAAAGTGTTTTATTGATAAATTGCTCTGGATTATCATACAGATTGAGATTTAAACCAATCGGAAGATAATTCCAAAAAAGGAGAAAATTGCATATTAGTCCTAGATGTTTCATTTGTTGTTGTTTTTGTCAAGAATGTTCATATGGAACTTACTAATCTAATTCATGTTATGTTTTTATTTCTATAATTTGAATCATTATATTTGTTATATATTTATTTTTTTTTACAAAGTACGATATCAAGGTAAACTGAAAATGATTTTTGAGTTTAGAATGTTATGTTTGAGATTTATTATCAAACTAGAGGACTAATTTGAACAAAAATGAAAATTTGTGTAACTTAATGATTATATGAATTGACACTGAGCTTGGTTAGAATGTATTATGTTGTATAATGAATGAGAAGAACTAACTTAATCAAATCATGAAAGAGCAAAATGTTTCACTAAACACTTTATGGACAACAGAGGTGGTACAACTTTGAAAAGTCACCAAAAATTGTAGAAGTCGAGTTAGAGGTTGAATCAAACATGAAATCAAATATTATTGACTCTAGTTTTGCATAAAATCAACGGTGTAAGCAATGAAATTTTATATTATGATTTTAATAATTTTTATGAGACAAGGTCAGAATGATTTCAAGTTCCCTTATTCTAAATTTCAAAAATCATTATAAATTGTAAAAAAAAAAAGTTTAGGAAATTTAATTTATATTCTTAAAAGCTTAATGATTCTATTTTCAAGGGAAAAAAATTCAGCATAATACAAGATTTGTACTAAAAGATATTTATTTTTTAGTGAAAAATGGTCAGAGCTGCCTAGCAACAGAATAGGGGAAGATTAAAAAAAACTATATTAATTTTCTTCAGTAGAAATTCTGAATTTTTTATGGTAAAAAATTCATTGAATCTAGTTTCAAAAACAAAATCAAATCTTTTAATTTCGAATTTTTTAGGCCAAGATTTAAAAAAATTCATTTAACTTATCATTTTCATATACTAAGTGTTGGATCTAGTGCCCTAAGTGTAGTATTTTCATATAAGCACACTTGTAATTTTTTCTGAACAAATTGGTTAATAAAATTATTCATAAATTACATTAATACTTTATATTATCCTCACATGGTTTTTGCACACAAAGTAAAATGAAAGAAAATGTTGCTTATTGGTTGTCTAATGTTTAATTGATACTAAGCGGTATTACGTGGTTAAATCGTAATGCGAAAAGACAGCTTGTATTAGTAGATGAACCTAAACATGTCCTTAGTCTAATCGGAAATGAGCAAACCGATTGAAAGACTAATATGTCATCTATCAAGTCGAATTGAGGAAATGTCGTGTCTTGGGCATCGGAGCGAATGACTCCCAAAAGATAGAGATATAGATATGACTAATTGGACTGACAATATATCGGACTGGACCCAAGTAGAATAGATCTTAAATTCGTTTGTGGATCTATTCGCTTGTGACGTTCGTAGTGTGGTATACCTAAATCCTGAGTGGATGGCGAACTATGTATACGTGACTCATACACCTTGATGTAAGAAAACTTTACCAGGGGTAAAATTGGAATGAAAAAATTGTTTAATTGGAAAATTAATGTTAATTTTGGAAAATAGAAAAATATGTATTATGTTGGATATAAAGTGATGGGTTAAAAGTCTAGAAAGCAAATATAATTGGGCCCAATACAATGAGAGGCTTGGATCACCATCATAATATATATGAGGGGAAGCACACCCTATTAGCCCCTCTCCCTCTCCTAGTTGGACTAGGAAGTTGTGTTTCTATTTGAAATAATCCTCTACAATTCAACAAGGGTTCTACCTTCTCTCCCTATAAATTGATTCCATCGATAGAGCTATTTACATAACTTGGAGAGATTGTTACTCTGCCAAAAATAGAAAGAATTTATTTTCAACTATTAAATATATTTTTCCAGAATAACAATTCTACCAGTTTCTATTAAAGAAGACAGAATTTTCGTTTTCACCCCAAAGATAAAAGAAAAATATTTCTAGCTCTATGTTTTGATTTAATTGGTTTGAGCCCACACTTGAAGCAGTTAGTGGTACGAGAATAGCGGAGAAGATCATTTAGTTGAAAGTAAAAAAAATAAGAATCTGCATATCTGAAAACACAGGTATGATTTTGGTTCAAGGTTTATTGCTTTAAATATCACAAACTGGGTCGATTTTCAAAATTTTAATTTTTCGTTGTGCAATAAAACCGTTTTCAAACCGGATTTTTTTCTAAGAATTGGTATCAGTGCCAGATTGAGCTATGTTTATAGTGTAAACTGAGACTGAATCTCTCTCTTCATCTTATTTGATTAATATTTGATAAGATATAGCATTTTTTAACTATCCGCATGTTTAGGGGAATGTATGTAAATGAATATTTATAATTATTTTATTGTTATGGATGATAAAGTAATTTTGCCTAAGTTGTGATTCCTAGAAATTTATTTGTAATTTAATTTGTTTATCGAGCATTTATATTTTAGATCATGGACTATCATCTCCACACAGGGTTCTATTTTATTATTTATTTAGAATAAAATATGTGAGTTGGAAACAGACAAAGGAATTTTTGAAAAAATTCTTTCTCGACAAAACCCGAAAAATAAGACGAGGAAAACCCGACCCAATGGAGTCAAAAATGGTTCGATAGTGGTGGTCAACAGCGGCCTGGCAATGGCGGTGACACGAAAACGATGACGATGGACACGTGAAATGGTACCACAGCAAAAGACTGTGGTGGCAATATTGAAGACCCAAAGTATGCTTTGGGGTGAATTTTGTAATTTTGTAAATTTTTTTATTTTTCTAAGATGGAATCATGGAAACTTTGGTTGGTCAGAGTCATTTAAATTTTATACTTTTATATTTATGAGATAAGCATGAAGATATTTGTATGACTACAAATGTATGATCATGCATATATGAGATAAGCATGCCATATAGATTAGGGAAGAATGTCACATGTACTTCTCATGCATATATTGAGCATTCATGATTGAAACCACAAACTAAAAACCTTGCATGTTTTTAAAATATTGAGTGAGGGAAGGTCCCTAAACAAGACTTACAACCTCTATCAATAGTCTCTTGTGATGGCATGAAACAAACCTACCCTAAGGAAGATGTTGTCATGTGGATCTCACTAAGGAGATTTCCTAAAAGTAAGCAAATTTTTCTTATGATTGTATGATAGTTGGACCCACCTCTATGGTAGGTATTATCATACGATACATCAAGAAATTTTGTCTTCAAAGAAGACAACTAGTCACAGCGTGCTTCTCGGTGAGATTGTCCCAAGATGACTCATTTGTGGTGCATGATACGATAAGTGTTGAGATTATGGTTATACACTCAAGATCATCTAGTTAAGTAATTCTCTAAGGAGTTATGCTTAAGTTAGAATGATGGTCAAATGTTACATGATTAGGAATATGTGTAAATGTCTAAGGAATTAGGTTCATTTACTAATTGGATAGAGATCCATATTCTTACTAGTTGATCATGATCACCCCAAGGTGGCTTGATTCAATGGGTGTAGGAATTATCGTTGCAATGTCTTACAAATGTTTTCAAGGTTTAATGTAAGACAAATGCATCATCTAAATGCATATGGTAATTTTGCAAAATGTTTCAAACATATGCTTAATACAAAGATATTAATATACGAATGTTTTATTTTCAGTTCGAAATGGCACCAACTTCCTTATTGAACATACTCACTAAAAACAAACTAAATGGAAATAACTATAAGGAATGGAAAAGAAACTTAATGATTGTCCTAAGCTGTGAGAAACTTAAAATAGTTTTTGATAATAAGTGCCCACTGACCACTCAAGCTGAGGCAATAAAACACTGAGAGGAGTCTGATGAGATAGCTTGTTGCTATATGTTGGCAAGCGTGACCAACACCTTATATAAGCAATTGGAGAGTCGTAAGACTGCCAAAGAGATTCTGGATAAGCTAGAAGACATGTTCAGAGGCCAATCTACCTTGGCTCGATAGTCTATTATAACTAGTTTGATGAATGCCCAGCAAAAACTCGGTACTCTGGTCAAGACCATATGATTACTCTTACGGGATACTTTGTCGAGGCTGCGGACAATAAGGCCAATCTGGACCAAAACACTCAAATTGAGATGGTGTTCAAGAGTTTGCCCAAGGATTTTACTGGTTTTTGAGTCGCATATAACCTTGGCAACAAAAACCTGATGCTTACACAACTCATGAAGGAGTTAATATCCTATGAGTTGATGTTAAATAGTGGTCAATTGATCCAAAGAGCATAAGAAAACATAGTTGTTACTTCTTCCTCAAAAGGGAAGGGAAAGCGTGCTAAAAAAGGAAAGGTTAAGGTTTCTAGGCCACCACAGGTGAAAAGGAAGAAAACCAGTGAGCCTAAAGACTTATCTAAGTCTAAATGCTTCTTCTGTAGTAAGAAAGGGCACTTCAAGGCAAACTGTAGAAAGTGGAAGGAATACCTAGCCACCAAAGGAAAATGTATGAAACTCTTTATGATAGAAGCTTGTTTACTAGAGGATTCGATAGACCACTGGGTAATTGATTCGGGAGCCACTAATCATGTTTGTGTTTCTCTGTAGGGGATTGAGGAGACGAAAAATCTTTGAGATAAGAGCTTACCGTTGCGGACCGAGAATGGGACAAGTGTGGAAGCTAAAGTAGTGGGAGATGTACATCTTTATTTGGATAATTTTAGGAAGATTATTTTAAGAAACATTTTCTATGTACCAAGTTACAAAATAAACTTAATTTTTGTTGTATGTTTATGTAAAGACGGTTTGACTATGACTTTTAATAATGGGATTGCAATATTTAGAAATCACAATATTATTTTTAATGGATGGATGTTAAATAATCTCTATTTTATTAAACCAAATATGTACACATTGCTTGAGACTGAAATATAAAATAAAAAACTTAAAACTTCTCACTATAATGAGTGTACCATTGGCATTTGAGACTTGATCATATTAATCGAGAAAAAATCATTAGACTTATGAAAAAAGGCATCTTAAGTTCACTTAAAAAAGTTGATCTTCCATAGTGTGAATCTTGCTTGGAAGGTAAGATGACTAAGTGATCTTTTAATGCAAAAGAAACGAGGGCCAGAAAACCCCTAGAAATTATGCACACTAACGTATGTGTCCCCATGAGTGTTAGTACAAGAGGTGGCTACGAGTATTATGTAACCTTTATTGGTGATTATTCCAGATATGGTTATGTATACCTAATGCATTGCAAGAGCGAAGCCTTTGATAAATTCAAAGAGTTTCGTGCAAAAGTAGAGAAATAACTAGGTTTAACCATAAAGGCACTTTGGTCAGATTGAGGTAGGGATTATTTATCTAATAAGTTCTTAGGGTACCTCATAGAGAATGGGATTCTATTCCAATTAACCATATCAAGCACTTCACAACAGAATGGCGTGGCAGAGAGAAGAAATCAAACATTGTTAGACATGGTAAATTCGATGTTAAGTTATTTGAAGCTGCCAATCTCTTTTTAGGGATACGCAGTACAAATGCCTTACTTTATTCTGAATGATGCGCCAACTAAGGCAGCACTAAAAACTCCATACGAATTGTAGCATTACAAGAAGCCAAGTCTAAAACATTTAGAGATTTGGGGATGTTCAGCCCATGTATTGGAAAAAAGATGCGAGGAAATTGGAATCATGGACAAAATTATGCATGTTTGTAGGGTATTTGAAGGTAGCAAATGGTGGTTTGTTTGATAACCCAAAAGAGCAAATTGTTATAGTGTCAACTCATGATATTTTCCTTGAAGAAAGTTATATTAATAACTTCAAACCTTAGAGTAAAGAGGTACTCGAGGAAATTTCAAGAAATATACAAAACCTTAATGAAACAGTTCTAGAACCAACTCCTAATAGTAGACCTGCAAACGATCAGCAACATAGGGTGCTTCGTCGTAGAAGGAAGGTCTCTTGTAGGCCTGAGTTCTTCCAATCTAGTGGAAGTGTTTTTAACGCTAAGTCTACCGAATAGGAAGATGATTACCTACTCACTTATGACGAAACGATGTAGAATGTTGATTCCAAGCTCTGGGAAATAGTTATGAAAGCTGAGATGGACTCTATGTATTCCAACTCAGTGTGGGAACTTGTAAACTTATTGGAAGGGACAAAACTAATAGGGTGTAAGTGGATCTACAAGTGGAAAAGAAATGCAGATGAAAAAAATGGAAAGTTATAAGGCCAGACTTGTAGCAAAAGGTTTATACTTAGAAAAAAGACATCGATTCCGAAAAAACCTTCTCTCCAGCTTTCATGCTTAACTCAATCCACATATTGTTATCTATTACAGCGACTCTCAATTATGAGATTTGGCAAATGGATGACAAGACAGCATTTTTGAATGGCTATCTTGAAAAGAGCTTCTATATGATGCAACCAGCCTCATATATAGCTAAAGGAAACGAGCATAAAGTTTGCAAACTGCTTAGATCCATATATGGACTTAAGAAGCATCTCGCTCATGGAATCAACGATTTGATCAAGTGATTATGACTTTTGGATTTGAGAAAAAAACGTAGATGAACCTTGTGTTTATAAACGTTTAGGGGATAGAAATTTAGCCTTTCTCATTCTATATGTCGATGACATTCTACTCATTGGAAACAATCTAGGGACACTGTCATCAGTTAAACTATGGTTAACCCAACAGTTTAGCATGGAGGACTTAGAAGAATCTAATTTTGTTCTAGGCATTTGAATCCTAAGGGATCAAAAGAACAAAGTGATAGCACTATCTCTAGCTTCGTACATATACAAGATATTGGAGCGTTATGCAATGAATGATTCGAAGAAGGGGAGTCAACCCTCCATATTGAGATTTCATCTCTCTTTAGAGGACTGTCCTAAGACAGCGGAAGAAAAAAATAACATGAGAAAGGTTCATTATGATTCGGCGGTAGGAAGTCTCATGTATGGTATCTTATCCATACGCTCAGATATATGTTTTGTAGTAGGTTGGTAAGTCGATATCAAGTGAATCTAGAACCAAGACACTGGCAAACAGTTAAGCATATACTCAAGTATTTACAGAGAACGAGGGATCATATGCTCGTGTATTGTCGAGGAGATCTTACTCCTATTAGATATACTGATTCTAACTTTCAAATGTGTCGAGATTTGAGGAAGTCAACATCGGGTGTGCTTTTGTCCTAAATGGCGGGTCCATAGTGTGAATAAGTCTCAAGCAAGGTTACACTGCTAACTTAACTATGGAGAGGACCAAATATGAGGTATGGAAAAGGTATGGCACTATAACAATGTGAATATAGCCAAACCTAAAAGAAACCACATAAGGACAAAATACATTAAGGGAGACAAGAGTGTTTAACGGAATAATAGATGTAGTCAAAAATTGCATCTGAGGGCAAACCCTAAGGATTTGTTTAGCCAAGACTATTATAGCTTGAGAGCTCTTTGGGAAATATATGGAGGGCATAGGAATGTGAAACATGACTCATCTACTTCATTGGAGCAAGTGGGAGACTGTTGGATTTGTTGCCTTAAGTGTAGTATTTTCGTCTAAGTACACTTGCAATTTTTACGAACAGGTTGGTTAATAAAGTTATTCATAAATTACATTAATACTTTGTATATTGTCCTCACATGGCTTTTGCACGCAAAGCAAAATGAAAGAAAATGTTGCTCATTGGTTGTCTAATGTTTAACTGATACTAAGTGGTATTACGTGGTCAGATCGTAATATGAAAATACAACTTATATTAGTAGACAAACCTAAACATGTCCTTAATCTAATAAAAAAATGATCAAATCAATTGAAAGACTAATATGTCATCTATCATGTCCAATTGGGGAGATGTCTTGTCTTAGGCATCGAAATGGATGACTCCCAGAAGATATAGACATAGATGTGACTGACAGTACATCAGACTGGACCAAAGTAGAATAGATCTTGAGTCTGTTTATGGATCTATTCGTTTGTGACATTCATAATGTGGCATACCTAAATCTAGAGTCAATGGAAAACTATCTATGCGTGACTCATACACTTTGATGTGAGTAAAAACCTGAGTTCGAAGGAACCAAAAGTTGGTGCGTTGGGTGTACGACTTTTGCAGTATGTAGCGTTATTCACAACAGTAGAATTCATAGCCCGAGACATGGGTAAATGATATCCTCTCACAAGTATTACATGATTGATGAAAAGTAAACATGGCTACAGGTCATTCGTCTTTGGGATGGAGGATTTGATCACTATTTGATAGTGATTGACTTTTCATGAAGAAAGATGTAATGGTTACCACTGTAACACCCCTTACCCAGCCCAATTGCCAGACCTGAGTAAAGAGATCAACTATATTCAACAAAATAATAAATACTTATTAAACATAAACCCTATTATTTTAAACGTAAAACATACATAATCAAACATATTAAAAATTTGAACTTTATAAAGACCTAATTGTGAAATTCAAGCTCGAAATAGGATTGATTTACAAAAATTTTAAAGTTTAAAGCTAAAAGTGAAAATCCCTAGTTGGTATCAATACTAGATCGATACCTTTTTGAAAATCGATACCAAAATTTAATATTGTTTTCTTTGCAAAACAATGGTATCGACAATTATTTTAGGGTATCGATACTTTATAAAAAAGTATCGATACTCAAATAAAAATCGATACTATTTTTGCATTCTGTTTATTTTAAAATTGTTCATATGGTCAAGTATCGATACCAAATGTCAAAGTATCGATACCTAGGCTCAAAATGGTAAAAATCTCATATTTTCGAATTCATTTCATGCCAAATTTTCCTATAACACAAAAGGCATTAACATTACCTATTCAAACATTTAAAAATCTAACCAATGAGCCATCATTGACACAAAAATTCAATATTCAAAACAAATTCACAGTCCATACTAATCTAGATTCCATTTAAAGTACTCAAAAATTTATAAAAATCACATACCAAACCTACCATTACCAACCAATCTATTCACAACTATTATACTATATTTCAATTGCTTCTTTGAGACTTATACTAAATAGCCAAAATCAAATTCACAAGCAACCTACTTGTACCAATTACAAAAGCTCATTTACAAGCAAACTAAAACAACTTTACATCAAGGTAAAATATATCATATGGAGTAAGTATCTAAACATATATAAACACACCTATTACATGCCATATAACTCAAAAGTAAACATTCAAAAACTACCAAATGATCTCTGGATAGTGTGATTTCTTCGTGTGGATCCGACCGCCCAATTTCAAAAAAATGTAATCTACAAGAAAACAAAAGAAATAATAAGAGTAAGCTTTACTAGAGCTTAGTAAGTTCAACGGTCAAAATGATAAACTTACCATATAAATTTATACAATTCACACATCATTTTATAAACTACGATCCTATCAATCACAACCATTCAACAAGTGAGTCTTAATAGCAATTCACTTAGTGAATAACCTATTTCATAATATCAGATCATTCAATATCATCTCAAGTTCATCAATCAAGAAATCATATAATCATTTAAAAATTTATCCGATGAACGATATAACGGATCTGGATACACGGTTAACCATCCAAAACACACTAGAACACTCAAGTGAGCTTAACCAATCGAGAACACACCTGGGCACCAAGTGCCTAGCCCGCAGGCTAACATCCCTTCAAAACACACCTGGGCACCAAGTGCCATGCCTGAAGGCTTTACATCTGCCCCCGGTAACACACCAGAATCACTATAATAAAACTCGAAAGTCCACAATAGATGTTGGACTTCGGTATATTCAATGAACAGTAACGAATCAATAATCATTCTCTCAACAAAATCAAACCCGTATAGCGTGCATTAAAACCTATTGGCATGCCAATTGTATCCTATCTTTTGTTCATCAGCTCAGTATGACACCGAATAATAATGTTCAATTCATTTAATTTCTCGACACACATCAACTTATTTCAATTCAATTATATCAAAATATTCAATTCATAGTTAATATAACATTTAATTTAATACGCAACTAAACTGTACAAACTTACTTGGGATAAACTGTAAAGACAGTAAAATTTTAGGGACTATTCAACAACTTTCTCTTTTCCTCGATTTCCTACTTGTTCTTGGTCTATAAAATGATTTATTTCAATTTATTAGATTCAATTTCAAGTAATATTCAATTTAGTGCAAAATATTTCCTATTTATAAATTTTCACATTTTCCCCAAACTTTTACATTTAGTTAATCTAGTTCTCAATATTAAAACGAGCCTATTTCACAATTAGTCCTTAAACCCATGTGCCGGATTCAATTACATCATTAAAAAATCTACACATGCCGAAATTTTTCAAGAAAAACATATTTGTTCAAACTTATTCTCAATTTAACCCTTAAACTTAAAAATTATACAAATTTACTTTACAAAGTGACTTTATTTAACACCCAAGCATAATATTCTACCATTAAGCTTCAAAAACTTATAATATTCATCAATTAAATATTCCAAAACATTTAATAGTTTAACAAATTAATTCTCGGGTTAGTTAGATTAAGCTAAAACAATCTCAAAAACATAAAATTCATGAAAAACGGATGAAAATAGACTTACATGCATAGACATTAAAGGATCGAACATTCAAGCTTCAACTATGGCTATTCTCCTCTCCAATTTCAGCAAAGAACTAAAATAAGATGATAAATTTTTTTTATGTTTTTCTAACTTTTTAATGCCTAATTAATTTACCCTTATAATATAAACTTAATAATTAACCAAACTTAGTCCATATTTACCCACTAATTTCCTATACAGTTTATTTACCATTCAACTCCATCCATTCACATTTTATTAACTATTTAACACAACTAACTAATAATACTAACTTTTTCAAATTTTACTATTTAGTCCTATTTACTTAATTAACTATCTAAACATCAAAATTTCTTGACCAAATTTTAATACAACATTAATGACATCGTAAATATTAAATAATCAATATTTTTGGACTAACATATCAGAATTGTAGCCCTGAACCACTACTTTCGACACCAATAGAAAACGGATTGTTACAACCATGAGATAAAATATGATCATATTGGGAGAACAGATATTATCCAAAAAAGATCAAGGATATACTATGAGGGTAACACAATTATGACAAAGTCATTGGACAAGCACTGAATAATTGCTTTCGTAATGGTATGTTGTCAGGGAAAGCTCAGTCGTGATACTATAGTGGAATGACTTCATGACTAAATGTGTTTATAATTAATAGGTGAAAAGCCGAAACTTAATTATAAATCATTTGAGCCTTAATTACATATGTTCAATCGGTCCTTCCGCTAGCTCGTTGAAACCAGAATTGAATTGCACATTGAATCAAAATGAACATAATGAATAGAAATAGAGAAATGGAAAACATTCAGAAAAATTATTATGGTTTTCTCCAAAATGAAGAAATGGAATCATTTTTGAAATAAATGTGAGTTTCTCAAAAAAAAATGGAAACGGGAATGAAAATGAGAAATGATCCATTTGCAAATAATATATGGATTACTCAGAAATATCTAAAGAATGAGTTTATGTTTTTGAGTAGTTTTAAAGCTTGAAAATGAAAATAAATCATTTGGTCATAGTGAACAAGTTGAGTTGTGAAATATTGAATATGTTTTCTTGAAAATTTTACTAGGGGTAAAATTGTCATAATTTTAGGGGTAAAATTGAGATGAAAAAAATTATTTAATTGGAAAATTAATGTTTATTTTGGAAAATAGAAAAATATGTATTGAGTTGAATTAAATTATAAAGTGTTGGATTAAAAGTCTAAAAAGCACATATAATTGGGCCCAATACAATAAGAGGTCCAAATCCATATCATAATATGTAAGAGGGGAAGCACACCCTATTAGCCCCTCTCCCTCTCCCAATACAATAAGAGGCCCGAATCCCCATCATAAAACATAAGAGGGGAAACACACCCTATTAGCTCCTCTCCCTCTCCTAGTTGGACTAGGAAGTTGTGTTTCTATTTGAAATAAACCTCTACAATTCAACAAAAGTTCTACCTTCTCTCCCTATAATAGATGACACCGGTAGAGCTATTTACATAACTTTGAGAGATTGTTACTCTGCTGAAAAATAGAGAGAATTTATTCTCAATTATTAAATATATTTTTCTAGAATAACAATCTTACCGGTTTCTATTAAAGAATAGCGAACTTTCATTTTCACCACAAAGATAAAAGAAAACTTATTCTAGTTCTGTGTTTTGATTCAATTGGTTCAAGCCCACACTCGAAACAGTTCGTGGTATGAGAATAACGGAGAAAATTATTTGGTTGAAAGCCATAAAACATCAAGGATCTGCTTATCTGAAAATACAGGTATGATTTCGGTTCAAGGTTTATTGCTATAAATATCACAAACTGGATCGGTTTTCAAAATTTTAATTTTCCACTGTGCAAGAAAATCATTTTCAAACTGGATTTTTTTCCAACACTAAGATCATTACTCAAGCATTAACCATATACCGCTTTACTTCATACTAAAACACATATTAAAAGTACCAATTCACCTACCTAAGCATTCCAAACATGGTCAAACATACCTATATCAACAATGCACTAATCATACATGCCACACTATCATTCCAACTTGTATAATTCTAGCATATCATCTATCAACATTAAAACATATAATCAAATTATACCAACTACCATTCCCCAACCTTGCATAATATAATTATAGGCCATATTAACTTCTAATTCAAACATTCCAACCTAGAAAAATATAAAAGGACTCTCCTAGGTACATGCCTTCAAACAAACAAAAGAACTTCACCAACTTCTCTGAGTTCAGGATTCTGTCTAGATGTTGAAGTTGATGATCAGGGTCTTACACTTAACCTAACTTATGCACGGAAAACAAAACCGTATGTTGAGTATAAAGTCAGTGGTATTTCTTTAATTCAAATATATGATATTAACATTAAAGAAATCTATCCTAAGAAACATGTATAACTATATGCACATATCTACCATGAACTTATAACTTGGAGTTACCAAACTTTATATCTTCAATATGAACATATTAAGTGTACAAAACTAACACCAATTCACCGCACTTCAATACAATCTATATAGATATTTCATTATGCTTATAATAACTAAATTTTAAACATATCAATACCAAAGCATGCCCTTACCAATCCTATTTCTAATTTACCACTTCTAATATCACTTAATTCTTTCATTTATGGAGTCTTCCGACTTGTTTGAATATGTTTCAACCCCCAGGGCTTGATTTCATTTGATTCACATACTTTATTGTATGATTACATCAATTGGATTGCATTTAATCACAAAACACATTGATATAATCATGTTAACCTGATTTGGATTTTCAAGATGAATACTAGGATTAGTCAATCTGCATCTCAACTAGTATCATAATGTATCACCGGCTAACCTGAAGTATTGAACTATACATTTAATATAGTAACCAATTTACAATATCATCACATAGTTCAATTCGCATCCCATCATTCTCAATTCAACATCAATTCATCATGTAATATAACATATTTCTGCTCAATTTCACACCAATTTCATATATCAGTTAAGTCATGTAACTTTCTATTCTATTCAATTTAGTCCCTATCTCAATATTTAATTTCGACCATAACATTTCATTCTATAATTATAAATAGCTTACCTCAATATTGTATAATGTAGGATATCATGAATGTGCAGTAACTAAATAAGTTTTGGGACATAGAAATACAAACTAGAAATTCTGAGCTACTCATTGACGACTATGGATTTTCCTTTCCTTCTTACAAATCTGGGTCGATGCTAGCTACAGATGTACATAAAACATATCACACTATCAATAATCAACTAATTCCCAATCAATTTTCAATTTATACAAAATTTTACAATTTATTCAATTTAGTTCCTAAAATAAAAATTACAATATCTTTCAAATTTGAGCTTCGATTTTAAAACCGATATCAATTACATCCTTATAAGATTCTCTACTATCCATAATTATAGAAATTTCATACCAATTTTAAAATATTTACACTTTAGTCCCTATATTCAAAAACTAATAATTAAACTTTACAAACTAGTCATTTTTCACTTCTAAGCTTAAAATATAACAAAATAACACCAATTTAGTCAAGTATTCAACAATGGAAAATTTTGAAAACTTTAATAGTTTTACAAATTGATACCCGGGTTAGCTAAATCAAGCTCTTGGAACCTCAAAAATATAAAAATTACAAGAAAATAACTTGAAATTGCTTACAAATTGAGGGATTGAAATTTGAAAGCTTCAAACCCTTATTTGTTTTTTTTTTCTCACAGCCAAGGAGAAAGATGATGAGAATGTCATCTTTTTTTTTTATCTTTTATACATTAATTAACTTTTAATTAATATT
>CM025149.1:23739523-23751204 GCA_013467495.1 Gossypium gossypioides | reverse complement strand
CGATGGAGTCCCCATATTTCGAACCAAATCCTTGAAATTTCTAATCGATGCATCTAGTTTCTCGATCAAAGTTCTATTTGGCGAAGTAGCAGCCGAAGACAGTGATGGTGATCTAATGTTTCGATCGAAAACAACATGTGAATCTGGGTTCGGGATTGACATCGGAGACAACGAAGGAGATCGCAAGCTTCAGCCATCTGATTTTTCCCTCTCCGGTGACGTTAAAGTTGAAAACGACGAGGGAGATCGTACATTTCCATTGGACGCATTGGGAAGTCGTGGCGAATCAGCTGAAATCCTCCCCGGAGTTGAATAAGGTTGAAGAAGAGAAAGGAGAAAGGGAAAATGTCTTACGGTATAGAAATGGGTAAGACAATTTCCAAAAAAAAGCTTTGGATTTTACCCGTGTTTGTAAAATGTTTTCCTATGGGAATTCATTTTCCAACAAACAAACACCAGAAAATGTGGAAAACCAATTCCGGAAAATATTTTCCCCTATCAAACGGACCCTTAGTATGGGAACCAGATCCAACTAAATTACAACCAAAACAAAATGAGTAGAGAAAGAAAAGAGTTGCATCTTGTTTGAACAAATCTACCATTTTGTGAGTAGTGAAAAGAAGAAGAGATGGGTAAATTAGGTACCTTTCGATAAGTGGTGCCATCATCTTCAACAACCCAACCAGCCTCGACACAAAGAGCTTTGAGGACCTCGTTGTTATCACAGTGCTTGGGCAGACTATAATTTCATTGAGCTCTCAACCCAGTATATATCTTAGCAGCGATAGCTCTTCTCCTCCTCTCCCTCCATGACGGCTTCCTCCTCTAAGCTGGTGCCAGCATCGACCTATCAGCTTACTGGTGTCGACTTCCTCCAGAAGTAGAAGAGAATAAAAAATAAAGAAAAAAAATATAAAAGAAGAAAAATTAAATTATTCAAAAAAAAAATATAGGGACCAATTGTATAATTTAACTTAATATTTTCATTTGAGATAATGATTTAACAACAATTAATGACTCGAGAATTAAAATATTACAACACGATAATATAAGTGACTAAAACGAAACATTTTAAATATACTGGACTAAACTATAACATGAGTCAAATAAAAGTCACTATTTTAACCATTTACCAAAAGAATTTAAATACGTTATATTCAATATATTTAAATACGTAATAGAAAATCTGAATGACATTCCCTCGTTTTAAAGACCCAAATACAGCTCAGCCCATCAAAGTATATAAACTTAGAAGGGAAGGAAAAACCCTTCACCATATTCAGCAGCAGCCTCCGCAGTAGGGTTTACCATCATTTCCCTCTCTACCATCTCCAATTCCTCCAACTCAAACTCAAGCGAGACAACGATGGCACAATCCCTAGAACTGTTGTTGATTCAATTCTTAATGCCAGACAACGATGCAAGGAGGCAAGCGGAGGATCAAATTAAGCGGCTGGCGAAGGATCCGCAAGTCGTTCCGGCTCTCGTTCAGCACCTTCGCACCGCCAAGACTCCCAACGTCCGTCAGCTCGCCGCAGTTCTCCTAAGGAAGAAGATCACTGGACACTGGGCTAAGCTCGCTCCTCAGGTTAAGCAACTTGTCAAGCAGTCCCTCATTGAAAGCATCACAATGGAACATAGGTTTATTATTGGAATTCATTTTTTTATTATTTCTTTATTGCTTTTGATCTCCAATTGGAATTTAATTCGATTTTCGGTGGCTTGATTTTTGACAGTCCACCAGTGAGGCGAGCCAGCGCGAATGTAGTGAGTATAGTTGCAAAATACGCTGTTCCAGCCGGAGAATGGCCTGATCTGCTGCCGTTTCTGTTTCAGTGTAGTCAAAGTCCACAGGAAGATCATAGAGAAGTAATATTTTGATTTATGTTTTCGGGAAAGTTGACTCTGTTGCATTGCTAAAAAATTCACCATTAAGTAGGATCAACAAATCCATGAATTTTGGAAGTAATCAAGAAAGTATTTTTTTTATGTGTTCAATTATGCAATTTATGCCAAAATTGATATCTGAAGCGCTTCTTTCAAAGTCCAATTTACCAAATGCAATCTAGCGAATAAATATTAGTTAATACAAGCTTATAGTAAATGATGTTATTTGCTCATCATACTTATCAGTAGAAAAAGAGTGAAAATGCATATTTTATACACAATAATAGAAATATCAATTTGCTGCATTTCATACAAGTGTAACGAAGTAGTTAGCATGAAGGGTTCTTTGATTGGTATAATGCATGTATCTTAAGTTTAAGTTTAAATTGAATGACACAGATTTTTTGGTGCTCTGATGGGCCAAGAAAACTTCTTGTGACATGAAGCCATTTATAGGATCTTCATCTAGTTTATCATGACATATTAACTTCCCTGAATGGACATCTGTGCTTGCATGCTGTTGTAGTCAATCACGTCTTCCTATTTGTGTCATTTTGGCCTGATACTGGACCTTGCATGGTATCAGCTTTCTTTAGATAGCAGCTCTCATTTCTCGTGTCCTCCAGTTCATGCCATTTCCATTTTATGGACTAACAAATGTATCTGTCTGCTTCTGGTGATATAAGGTGGCTTTGATCCTTTTCAGCTCTTTGACTGAAACAATTGGGAGCACCTTTAGACCTCATTTTGCAGACCTGCAAGCACTTCTGCTCAAGTGCTTGCAGGATGAGACAAGCAATCATGTCAGAGTTGCTGCCCTAAAGTAACCATTTTTCCCTCGTGATACTTTATTGCTGATCTTGTTGGTTGTTAGGAAATAACTTTTGGGGGTTTGTTTACATGATTTACACATTTTTTTTGCCAGGGCAGTGGGATCATTTCTTGAATTCACAAATGATGGGGCTGAAGTGGTGAGTTCTGTACTTTTTCTCAACTGTAAATTCTCCCTTTTTTCAATAATGATATCATATCTTTCCATTTCATACTATTTTATAGCTAAGCACCTGGTTATCTTTTGATTATGCAGACTGTTTTAAGTGTGTGTCGCAAAGATGTTTGTTTCCACTGCTAGGTGAATTTTTTTTGCGAATGTGTTCCTTTGCTTTTGCGTTTCCAAGATAGAATAAGGGTTTCAAAAGGACTAATTTGTGTTTATCCGGGAAAGTATATTTGCTAATTGGAATCTTCTATAGGAATTAAGTTTCTAAATGGCATTGTATGAAACTTATATATTTAAGACAAGAGATTCAGTTGATGAACTCAGGTTTATTCTATTCCTTTTACACACCTTTTGGTGAAGGACTACCATTCTTGAAAAGATTATAAAGCACCAGATTTGATATAAGTCACCAGAGAGGTGAAGGCAAAAGATAGATGGAAGTATGGATGTCTCTTGCACTTTGTTTGGGATATTTTGTAATGAGAAGGGAATCGGGAAGGTGAACTTCCTTTTTGATTGGGGGAATCTGTAAGTATATGATCCCAAAATTTTGAATTTGTGCATGCGGCCCTAGCCTTTTGCTAAAAAAAATCGAAACTGAAGCCAACCAGTTTGTTTAAATTTTATTGATGAAAATTTAAGTAAATAAATTTTGGTCATAATGCATGTAACTTTGAACAACTGATTTTTTGTTAATGCTTAGTTGGGTGGACTTGAGTGCTATCCCCCTCCCCTCCTGTTTCCTATCCATGTAGCAGAAAATGATCCTTTTATATGCTTTTTCAGTGTGCAACTGTTTGGCAATGTAAGGTCTGTTTAGTGGTTGGTTTTGTTTTAACTAGTTACCATTTTCATAATGATCTTCCATTAATCTTATTCTAAGGAATATATTACTCCTTAGCGGTTGTTTGTTTGCGCTTTAACAGTTTTTATGCAAGTTCTAATAGAAAAGAACAAGGTCCAGCAATTGACAATGCAAGTTCTATTACCATGCAGGTCAAGTTTCGGGAATTCATTCCTAGCATTTTAAATGTATCAAGACAATGCCTTTCTGCTGGTGAGGAGGATGTTGCTATTATTGCTTTTGAAATTTTTGATGAGCTTATTGAGTCTCCTGCTCCTCTTCTTGGCGATTCTGTTAAATCCATTGTCCAGTTCTCTCTTGAAGTTAGTTCAAACCAGAATTTGGAATCTAATACTCGCCACCAGGTGCAAAAGATGTTTCCTTTCCTAATTATTTTTTACTTTGATAATTTTAAGTATTAGCTATTGTCAATTAATCATCATGTGCAATTCTTTCATAGGCTATGCCTTTGGTCCATTATTGTGATGCCTTTGTTTTTGGTTTCATGCTCTGCATCTTTACTTTTGTTCAATTTGTCAGGCTATTCAAATAATTTCGTGGCTAGCTAAGTACAAAGCCAATTCCCTAAAAAAGCAGAAGCTGGTCACATCTATTCTGCAAGTAATGTGCCCTTTGCTAGCAGAATCATCCAATGAGGATGAAGATGATGATCTTGCTCCCGATCGAGCTGCAGCAGAAGTTATTGACACAATGGCCATGAATCTCTCTAAGCATGTATTTCCTCTTGTGTTTGAGTTTGCTTCTGTAAGCAGTCAGAATGCAAATCCGAAGTTTAGGGAGGCTTCTGTCACAGCATTAGGTATTGTTTCAGAGGGTTGTGCAGAGCTGATGAAGGATAAGTTGGAGCCTGTTCTTCAGATTGTTTTGGGAGCATTGAGGGACCCAGAGCAAATGGTTAGGGGGGCTGCCTCTTTTGCATTGGGCCAATTCGCAGAACATTTGCAGCCTGAAATTATCTCTCATTATTCCAGTGTTCTTCCATGCATTCTCGCAGCTCTGGAGGATGTCTCTGATGAAGTGAAGGTACATAAAAAAGAAAGCTTTTTAAGTTTTGGTATAACCACTCTTTAGTTGTTTGTACTTACATGCATGCCTGCATGTTAATGTTTGTTTTTAAATTCTGTAATATTTACAAGCAGTACATACTTCTCCTTATACAGGAAAAGTCATATTATGCTTTGGCGGCTTTTTGTGAAGATATGGGCATGGAAATTCTGCCTTTTCTTGATCCTCTAATGGGAAAGCTACTGGCCGCCCTCCAAAATAGTTCCCGCAATTTGCAAGAAACATGCATGGTAAGCAAATATGCTCTATTATCTTTCTTTGAACTGAAGAGGAAAGAACACTTGAACATACAAATGCAGAATCCTGGGCTGATATTCACAGGTCAATTTGTGACTTGATGATGAAATAATTTTACTTATATGATTGTACTCTTCAAAGTTCTAACAGCGAGTTTGATATAATTGCAGATTTTAATTCTGTAATATATATTTATTTGTTAATACTTGGTGCAGTCTGCAATTGGTTCCGTTGCAGCTGCTGCTGAGCAAGCTTTCATTCCATATGCTGAAAGGGTTCTGGAGATGATGAAAGTATTCATGGTTCTTACCAATGATGAGGATTTGCGTGCCCGGGCAAGAGCTACAGAGCTTGTTGGAATTGTTGCAATGTCTGTTGGAAGAGCAAGGATAGAGCAAATTTTACCTGCTTTTGTAGAAGCTGCAATATCTGTAATTTCACCGCCATTTTCTTCTAAGCATCTTCAAATGAATATGATCTCCTAGATTTGTTGAATTATGTTTGCTATCACCTCAGGGTTTTGGTTTAGAATTCAGTGAGCTTCGGGAGTACACTCATGGGTTCTTCAGCAATGTTGCAGAAATTATGGCTGATGGCTTTGTGAAGGTGTGAATGGGTTTCAATTAAATTTCTGTTGTCCTTTGCTTGGTGCCTATATTCATGTTAGTTTTATTTTGTGAGCAGTATCTTCCCCATGTTGTACCCCTAGCATTTTCATCCTGCAACCTTGACGATGGGTCTGCAGTCGACATTGATGAATCTGATGATGAGAATATTAATGGTTTTGGTGAAGTCTCATCGGATGATGAAGCTCATGATGAACCAAGAGTTAGAAATATCAGTATAAGAACAGGGGTATTGGATGAAAAGGCTGCTGCAACTCAAGCTCTTGGCTTATTTGCTCAGCATACAAAAAGCTCTTTTGCTCCGTATCCTTTATATCATTTTATTTATTTATTGATCGACCATAACATTTTATTTCTGATATTAGGTTCTAATCCGATACTGGGCTGGATTTAGTCTTCTAAAATTTGACTATATACTTTCAAAAAGGATTTCAGTTATGATATTAAAAGTTTGGCTTCCAAATTTTAGACCACACAACATTTTAAAAATGAATTAGAACTCACATATTGTTTAGATTCTTTAGTGGCCTGCCCCTAAGTGTGAATGTAAATGGAAATAGAAAAAATGGTGGTTTCCTATCTACTCTGACTTCTTTAATTGTTCTAAGCTATTTGGAGGAATCACTGAAGATTTTGGAGAGACATTCTGGTTATTTTCATGAAGATGTTCGGCTTCAGGCAATCATTGCTTTGAAACGTGAGTACCAACTACATGCTTGTATCTGGATTATGTACCTCCTAACTTATATTATCAACATTTTTGGTTATCATAGATGGAAAGAAATTGATAATTTCTGTCCTTGATAGTTACTCTTATATTAAAAAAGCCACTGTCTACAGCAATTAATTTGTCTTCTGTTCTGGAAAGTAATCATTTTAGCCTTTGGCCTGCTATCATGGCTCCATCGACAAACTGTCACCCCCTCTCTTCCCCTTAAAAGATGAACATACTAGAACCTAATGATGCCCGTCACCATGATGATCTGGGAGGGAGGGAGAGGGAACTATCATGCAAAAGGAAAATGAAGTGCCACTGTGGTAGGCGTAATTCTTTTGCATGTCTGGAGAAACTCTTGATTACGTTAAAATTTGGAGTAGGATGCTGATTTGCTGAGACTGAACATTTAGTTTCTTGCTTCTGTTGAAGCAACTGTTGTTTCCATTGTATGCAATATTAAATCTTATTGCATTTGGATTGTGTACAGGTTGACCAGCTTCATGAGTTTAATAGTAATTAACTCTTACATTGATATGTTCATCATATGCAAATCTCACAGTTAACTTTTGTCCTTGATTGAAATTGCAGATATTTTAACAGCAGCACATGCTATCTTTCTGTGCCAGAATGTGAGTTATATTGGCTTTATTTGTTTTCTTTCCTTTCTCTGCTTTTTTTCATTGACATCTCTGGTGGAATATTCTCTTCGTTTCTGCCCGCTAGAATGCAGGAAAATAAGGGTCAGAACAGAGGGGTCGGTAAATGTTCTGGTTGTCAAGTTTTCCGCATAATGATTAATGCTCATGGAATATGAACGAATAAATTTACTTTCATGTGATCTGACCATTATTGTGGGTTTGATTTGTGCTGGATATTTATCCATTCCAATGAAGTTTGAAATTTTGTATGTTAAACTTGGCTGCCTTTGAGCACAAATATTTTTTTCATTGAATACACCCAACTGCCCTTCACTTAGGCTTTTAGTTATTGAAGCCCCTCTGTTAGATTGGTAAATTTGTTTTATGAGTTAATTGGTTTGAGAAACTGCACATGTACATGCAGGTACATGTGCTTTTTCCCAGAATAGCGTGTACCTAAACTGACATAGACTACTGACAGTCAGACAGTAGCACATGCATGCAAATATGTACATATAAATGTATTATGCATGGATACACGGTGAATAGTGACCTCAGACTGCTGATATGAGTTTAATGTTTTCTGCTGTGCAGGATGGGTCGGTGAAGGCAAAAGAAGTTCTTGGTATTAACATAAAATCTTTTAGTTCTATGCTTCCCCTGGTTTGCAATTGGTAATAGAGTTCTGATTAAGCTCATTGATTTTGTAGATATGGTGATGAATATCTATGTCAAGACCCTGACTGAAGACGATGACAGGGAAGTTGTTGCCAATGCTTGTATGAGCATAGCTGATATTATCAAGGATTATGGTTATATGGCATTAGAACCTTGTAAGTAGTTGACTGCTCCCTGTTGGGAATCTTCAGTGCAAAAATCTTTCAGATGTGGAAATATTTATTGTGAATTTCATTCCCATTTATTTGGTTTTCAGATATGTCTCGGCTTGTGGATGCAACTTTGACTTTGCTTCGAGAGGAGTCAGCTTGTCAGCAATTAGAGAATGGGAGTGATATTGATGATGAGGATGATACTGAACATGATGAAGTTCTTATGGATGCAGTTTCGGACCTTTTACCTGCATTTGCTAAGTCAATGGGTTATCACTTTGCTCCTATGTTTGCAAAACTATTTGAACCTTTGATGAAATTTGCGGTGGGTATAATTGTCAAGTATGAAGTTATGATTTCTATAATTAGCAATTTATATTTGTTTGTTGGCAAGTGCAGAAAGCTTCACGTCCTCCACAAGATCGAACTATGGTGGTTGCTTGTCTTGCTGAAGTTGCACAGGACATGGGTGCTCCAATTGCAAGCTATATTGATGTAATTTAATCATAACGTTCAATTGTTTAGGCTTTATTTGGTTCTCACTTTTATTATGTGCTTTTTATTGCCTAAAAGGCTGCTATAGGACAAACATGAAGCATAGGGAGAAAAATGTTGACTAAAGTCTTTTAAAATAATAACAAAATGCAATAGCAATTTTAAAATATTTGCTCTGTAGAAAAACCATGCATTTTGTTATAAAATTTACTTTTCAAGTTTTAATTGTTGAATAGTATTTAGTTTTTTACATGAAAAGTATTTAGTATCATTGTTGGTTTTCAGATATGCTGGATTTTACTAAAACTTTTTTATGTGTTTCAGAGACTGATGCCCCTAGTGCTTAAAGAGTTAGCTTCGCCATCAGCAACAAATAGAAGGAATGCTGCATTTTGTGCTGGAGAGCTGGCCAAAAATGGAGGAGAGACAACTTTGAAGTATCCTTTTTCTGCACTTGCCCCTCCTTGCTCTCCTCTCTTCCTTTATTTCTATGTTTCGATGTCATGCAGACTTTGGAGACTATTTTTTACCCATCAAAACTCATTACCTATTATGTCATTGTTTTATGTATTCTCCACAATTTTCATGCCTTTTGTTTTTTCCTGTCATCAATTATAGATATTACAATGATATATTGCGTGGGCTTTACCCGTTATTTGGGGAATCAGAGCCAGATGATGCTGTCAGGGATAACGCAGCTGGTGCTGTTGCAAGGATGATAATGGTGCATCCACAATCCATCCCTTTGAACCAGGTTAATCTTGTCTGTTTCCAATTTCTCTTTGTTCTACAACATCACCCTGCCCTCTCCATATCTGATTTCTGTTTTTATCTTTATATCTTGGTTACATTTCTCAGGTTCTTCCTGTTTTTCTGAGAGTTCTTCCATTAAAAGAAGATCACGAAGAGTCCATGGCTGTTTATAATTGTGTCTCTATGCTTGTCTTGTCATCTAACCCCCAGGTATTTTTCTACTTACCACGACTGCAAACTTGCTGAAATTAATACTAATGTGAATTTGGAGTCTGTGAACTGGAATGCATCTGTTAAGCATACCTTCAGTGTTAATCCTGAGCCAGGATCAAAGCTCTATTTCTAGAGAACTTGTGCGCTTGGCTTTCCCTGAAGATAAAAACAAACCCTGATTTTACCATGACTGCAATTTTAGAGAAACTGTTAAAAGTGCATCTTTTATTGATTGTTGTTTCCCACTTGTGCACGTGAAACAGATACTCTCTCATGTACCTGAGTTGGTAAATATTTTCGCTCAAGTTCTGGTATCTCCAGCTGAAACTCCAGAAGTTAAAGCTCAAGTAGGAGGGGCATTTTCTCACCTACTTTCAGTTTACGGACAAGAGATGCAACCCTTACTAAGCAACCTTCCACCCGCACATGCTAATGCCCTTGCTGCATTTGTCCCTAACAGCTGATATCTGATCACTTAAGCTCTAAATGTTTCTTTGTCAAGGAGAATGATCTATCCCTATTGTTTTGCTGAGAGGTAAGATCTGAATCACTTGGATTTGGTTCATTTTCCGTGTCATGTTTGACATGTAGGAAAAAAAAAATACTATTCATGGAGCTGGCCTTGACATTATCATGAATAATTGTCATGCTACTGATTCTTCAAAAAAACCCTATACATTAACCTAAACAATTTACCCGTACATATATGCATGTTTGTATATAGATATCCATATGGATATATGCATTCTTTTCTTGGTCTTTTATGATTTTATCCATATGGGTGACTTGAAACCTGAATGATCTAGAGAACTTGTCAGGATCTAGTATTCTATCTAGATATTTTATCATTGATACTTCTAATTGCAGGTATTTGTTCGTCCTCTGTCCAATTCCAGCGACGCCTTCATTTTCTGGTTTGAAGCTGCTGCTTGTCTTATTTTTCTTTGATGAGCATACATGTGCATCTGCAACTACGTCTGCCATGGCGATGTAAAAGTGTTTTTCTTGAACCATTTGTTTTTTTTTTTTCTTGATATTGATTAATTTTTTATTCAAAGAAAAAAAGTTTGAATCCTATATAATAGGGTAGTATGTTTTGTTCTGAGGTTGGGTGATCATGGTTGGTTTATAAGGGTTTTTCGTTCCCAAAGTTTGTGCCTTTTGTTTGTATAGGACGATAAATCTTTTGTTTTTTCAACGTTATGTATAAATTATAAAAATCTACATTTTTTTGAAAATTTTTAAATGAATTGGTGGTTGAATCAATGATTTGTTAGATCTCATCTTTCTCTTTCCCCTTCTTTGAGAAGCGTTTTGGAATTTATGTTATTCCAATTATTCATTTGTTTTAAAAAGTATTTGTGTTTCATGTCCATCACATATGTACGCAAGAGTATAGAAATACAACAATAATACATGAAAAAGCTCCAAACTGAAAAAATGATACTGCTTGTGTCATAAGCATTTTTGCATCTGAATATTTGATATTCACATCTAAATTTGAGTTATTTCTAGTTGTGGTATTTTGATTATCTTTTGTAGGTATTCATGTTCGTATATCTAGGCCTTAGTATAAATAGGAATATAACTCTCTAAATAAAAAGAAAATTGATAGTATTTGTGTCATAGACATTTTCGTATCTGTTATTCATATATAAAAAATTAATCGAAATCAATCAAATTCGATTAGATTTGGTTAGATATTATGGTTTCTGGTTTGTAAGTTATTTTATAAAAATTTAAGCCTATCTAATTAAGAAATCAGAATAACTAGCCAGTCAAATTGATAACTATTGGTTCGATTGGCTCTATTTGGTTCTACAATTTTTTGGGTTTATTCGATTTTTGAAATTATAATCACGAAGCAACCAAGATTTGGTGATAAATCTTACACCAAATAAATTTTTGAAGAGTTAGGTTAATATCAAATAAGTTTTTATTTCTAAATTTATATGAAATTAATGTTAAGTAACTTTTGTTTTGAAATAAAACTATTATTTTTATGAGCAGTAAATTATTTATGAGCTGAGTTACGTTATAACAAGTAATTTATTTATCAAACAAATTATTTTAATGAAAAGTAAATTTTTTATTTAAAAATACAAATTTATTTGATATAATTTTCCTCATGATCTAATTATGTCTTTAATTCTATTTTGGTCACTTAACTGTTAATTTTTTTGTTTTAATTACTTAATTTTTAGAAATCAAATATTTCAATCACCCTCCCGTTAGTTACTATTATATGAGTGAAACAAAACTAATGTGAGCCGTTTTTATTGGTCTAGTTTATCTTTCCAGTGTTTACACATTTTATTAATTTGATCTTATATCTAAAAAATTTAACAAATTCA
>CM025149.1:23655208-23674156 GCA_013467495.1 Gossypium gossypioides | reverse complement strand
CCATTATTTCATATTCTCACAGTAATTTTGCATGTATTTATTATATATTCAGGCAATGCAGACCACACCCACCTGATCCCATCCCTTCCTCACGTGATCTCTTCTTTGCTTCTATTTCTATGTATTCCATTCGCATTATGTTCATATTATGCTTTAGTTATGTAATCTATTTGTTCGTAATAAAAATTTTTAGTTTCATAATGCCGCATTTAACCTTCATTATTTATATCTTTGTTAATTTAGCTTTTATTCTTTTTTGAGTTAAATTTGATAATTAATTTTAAAAAAAATCAATTCGTTTAAAAAAAAATAGAATTGCTAATGAAAACATTATTTTTTTAACCATATTGGAAAGATAACCTACGTGACAGTCCACATATACTTTATGTTGATATGACACTATTTGTTTTATATATCACGTCAATAAATAATTTGAAAATTATAAAAATATTCAAAAAATAAAATGTTCATTAAAATTAAAAAAAAAAGCATGGAATACATGTGGATTGCAATGCAACTGAACGTTTAAAAATGTAATATTTTAGTCTATATCTTCGTTAAAGAAAACAACAATTTGATTTTTTTTAAAAACTTAATGATCAAATTTGACACTTTTTAAAAGGTTAAGAGTCAAATTTAACTAAAAAAGAGGAATAAGGATGAAATTGAAAATGATATAAATGTCGAAGGATAAATTTGATATTATGTTTATTAAAATAATTAAGGTGATATATACAAAATATAATTGTATTTTAACTATTTTTATAATATTGGTACCTATAATATGTCATATTTAAAGTTATCAAATAAATAAATACAGGAAAAATATATTATTTGAATGATTAAGTAAAACTTGAATTTAATCGACAACCAACTAGAAACTACAATCTTTGATTAAGTTCATTTAATTCTTATAAACTTTATAAAACAATATTTGTTAATTTTCATATTTGATATTTATTAATCTATTTTTATATGATATATTCATAAACAACCAAGCCAATTTTAAACCTGATTATCACTGTTACCTTTGTAGCAGCTTTTCTAAAGGTCAAAGAAGCAAGGATTAGTGACGTACAAGAAGTCTCTCTAATCATTCCTAGAGAAGACTTTATTTTCTGCCTGAATTTTGGTAAGCCTTCCATGATTGATCTCTCCTGATTTTGCATATTAATTAAAATACAGAATATCCTAAAATTAGAAAAAGAAAACTTTAATTTATTATGTCATTCAAAATTTTGTTCCTCTTATTTTATCTAGCTTGATAAAGAAATAAGTTAATTATTTATCGAATATTATATGCATTATCTGTTGGAAGGAGATTAAACTAATGAAATTGATAAGAAAAGATTGGGTTTGACCTATAAAGCATAGAGGAGATCGAAATAGTGCTTGATTTGGGTTTTGAAGTGGACAATAATGTACAAGTCAATAAAGGTAGGTGTCGAAAACTAGGTTTCAAGGTGTATTTCAATATGTAAGCAATGAAAGAAGGTGTAGACTTTGGAATGCTCTTCAATCTATAAGTAGTGGTGGTTCACAGAGCTTTTCAAGTAGGCAAGAGGAATGTTGTAAGAGGTGAATGTTTTTTTATATTAACTTTGTTAGTTTCAGTTCCATATTTCAGATGTAATGTTAGTTGTAACTTGCTTTATAATTGAATTACTATGCAGCTTGTCATATTTGTTGGCATCTTTTTTAAAAAAATATTTTGAATTTTTTCATATATATTTTGGAAGATTTTTAACAACACTTTATTAGATTGGACCATGTTGAATTTAAAGTCAAGCAAAGACTCTTTCGAAGACCTTTAACGAGATCGAGTTTCCTTGATTATAAAATGTTAAATCTAACATCAATAATGACAATATAGAACGATCGCAAAGCAAAAAGAAAAGAAAAATAAAACACACAGATTTTATGTAGAAACCTTTTCGGGAAAAAACCATGGGTAGAGGAGGAGAAATTCACTAATGTTGAAATCTGAATGATACAAGAGGAGTTTCAACTACATCTATTTAAAGGTTGAAAAACCTTATTCTATTTTAATTACACAGATCCCCTTGTTTTACCACTATATTTATTTAACAAGGATTTAGGTCAGACAACTATAACAATCTCCATCTTGACACGAATTCTCAACGAATAAGTTCTTCACCACAAACTCCCAATAAACAAGTTCACCTCTTCCACAAAACCCTTAAAAGGGTATTATTCAATAATAAACACCAACCAAGCCCAAGCAATGCTAGTTATAGGAAGTGACTTAGTCATCATATCTGCAGGATTATCATGAGTGCTAACTTTGCTCACAACAATATCACCACGAGCAATAATATCACACACAAAATCATACCGAACATCAATGTGCTTTGTTCTCTCATGAAACATTTGATCCTTCGTGAGGAAGATGACACTCTGACTAACACAAAATACTGTACTGATTTGAAGGTCTTTACTGATTTCACCAAAGAGTCTCTTTAACCAAATAGCTTCTTTACAAGCTTCAGTAATCGCCATGTACTTGGCTTCAGTAGTAGACAAATCAACTGTAGTCTGCAAAGTGGCTTTCTAACTGATTACGCAACTCCCAATAGTAAAGACATACATTGTGATAGATCTTCTTTAATCAAGGTCTTCGGCAAAACCAGAATCAACATACCTAATGAATCCATCTCTCTAGTTCTTCCAAATTGTAAGCAAACATCAGTAGTACCTTGTAAGTATATAAAAATCCATTGAACTACTTTCCAGTGTTCTTTACCGAGATTCACTATGTATTTACTAACTGTACTAACTACATATGATAAATTTGGACGTGAGCAAACCATAGCATACATGAGAGATCCTATTATACTAGAATATGGAACACGTGACATTTAGTCAATCTCATCATCTAATTATTGAGATAAAACCGATGAAAGTCTGAAGTCGGCTGCTAATGGAGTACTAACAGGCTTGACACTCTGCATATTGAACTTGCAAAGAACTTTCTCAATGTACCCTTTCTGACTTAGGTACAATTTACATGCTTTTCTATCTCTGCGAATCTCCATCCCAAATATCTTCTTTGCTGCTCCCAAATTTTTCATGTCAAATTCTTTACTAAGCTGGGCTTTGACCTTTCTTATCTCTCCTTTATCTTTGGCTGCTATCAACATGTCATCAACATAAAGGAGTAGATATACAAATGAACCATCACTTTTTTTCTTAAAATAAACACAACTGTCAAAGCTGCTTCTTTTGAAATCACGAGTAGTCATAAATGAATCAAACCTCTTATACCACTGCCTTGATGATTGTGTCAGCCCATAAATAGACTTTTTTAGAAAGCAAACATAGTCTTCCTTTTCTAAAACTAAAACCCTCTGGTTGTTGCATGTAAATATCTTCCTCAAGTTCTCTATGTAAGAATGTTATTTTTACATCTAACTACTCAAGCTCAAAAATCATACATGACCACAATTCCAAGTAAGGCTCGAATCGAATTATTCTTTAAAACTGGAGAAAACACATCTGTGAAGTCTACACCTGGAATCTGACTGTAACCTTTTGCAACTAGCCTTGCTTTATATCTGCGTTCTTCTACTTCTGGAGTCCCTTCTTTCTTATTAAACACTCGTTTACAATGAACAACCTTTTTACCCTTAGGAAGCTTCACTAGGTCCCATGTTTTATTCTTATGGACGATTCCATCTCTTCTTGCATGAAAAACATCCACTTTCCTAAATCTTCACAGCTAACTGCCTCGGAATAAATAAATGGCTCTTAATTTGCATCTATATCTTCAGCCACGTTTAAAGCATAAGTAACTAGATCAGCTTCGGCGAACCTCTTTGGACGTTCAATTTCTCTTCTAGGTCTGTTCTTGGCAATAGAACATTATGGTGAAGAAGCAACTCTACTCTAAGTTTTTGTACTAACTTGAGGAGTAGGCTGTGTTGTAGATCCTAGATCAATCTGAAGCTCTACCTGCTTCACATGTGTGTTTCAACTTTGTTGGTCTTTATTGGAAGAGTCTTTAAGAGATAAGTTAGACAACATAACAGTTTCGTAAAAAATAACATCTCTGATAATTACAACTTTCCTCATTTCAGGACACCATAACTTATACCCTTTAACACCAACCTTATAGCCAAGAAAAACATATTTAATGTATCTAGGTTCCAATTATCCATTATCAACATGAGCATACACAGGACACCCAAAAATTTTCAAATCAAAATAATCAACAAGATTACCAGACCATACTTCTTGTGGAGTCCTTTTCTCGATAGCAACGAATAGAGATCGGTTAATAAAAAATATGTAGAAAAGGCTACTTCAGCCTAAAACGAATTTGGTAAACAAGCATTCAGCAACATACATTGAACCTTTTCCATGATTATTTTATTCATCCATTCTGCAACGTCATTTTGTTGTGGAGTATGACGAATTGTCAAGTGTCTCACGATCTCTTCTAATTTGCACAATTCATTAAACTCATCATAACAGAATTCCAAGCCATTATCTGTGCAGAGGTGTTTTATTTGTTTTCTTGTATGCTTCTCGATCATAGTTTTCCAAGATTTAAACGTGGAAAACACATCACTTTTTTACTTTAGGAAAAATGCCCAAACTTTTATGAAAAAACATCAATGATCGTCAACATATAATTAGTGCCACCCCTCGAAGGCACTCTAGCTGGTCCCCAAAAATCATTATTATTGAAATATTCACGAGTCAAATATGGTATTAAAATAAATTTTTAATTGATAATTTATGCTATTTGAGGGAACAATTAGGTTCAAGTGGTATGACCTTAAAGCCAAGTGATTTTAGAAAATGAAGTATTTGGACCTCATTTCTATAAAAAGAGTCGTAAGTATTTTATTAGATATTTATGGAGTGTTATTAAGGTCATATTAAAGTTTTGTTAAGAAATTTTAGTGTTTAGATAGTTAATTAATTAAAAAGGACTAAATTGTAAAGAATGTAAAACTTGATCACTATTAGATTTGAATGATTAAATTACTTAATTAATATAAATGGATGGTTTAATATGTAAAATTAATGATAATTGGTGATAGTGGACGACAATGTGGTTGATTGTTAAGTTATTATTTGAATTTTTTATTAATTAATGTTTAAAGTATTAAAACGTTCTTTACTTTTCTTTCTTCCTCATAAAGGAAATAAGCTAATTAAGTGGTATACAATATGTATATGCATTTTCGAACTCCNTCTAACAACCTATGCATTTTGTTATCATTTTCGATTGGACGATCCATTAATCCAGCTGGCGGAAGATTATAAATGGATCAATTTTTTTAATTTTTACTGGAGATTGGGAATAGATGGAATCGCTAGTAATCGTCGATCAGCCATATGGCGGTGAATTCGTTCCCGGGCCTTGTACACACCGCCCGTCACACTATGGGAGCTGGCTATGCCCGAAGTCGTTACCTTAACCGCAAGGAGGGGGATGCCGAAGGTAGGGCTAGTGACTGGAGTGAAGTTGTAACAAGGTAGCCGTACTGGAAGGTGCGGCTGGATCACCTCTTAAAACAAAAGTAAAAATGGATAATATTATCTTATTTGTTTCCTTCACAGAAAAGAGAAGGAAGAAACACCATTGAAGGAGCCATGGAGTTTTGGCAAGTTTTCTTTCCTTGCGTGGTTGTGCTATTGAGGTTCATTTTTAGTAATTTTTATGTTTTTGAGATCGATGAATTAGGTCCAGTGAACCCGAGGATCAATTCGTAAAACTGTTAAACTTTAAAATTTTTTCCATTGAAGATTTGAGTTTTTATTATTATTTATGGAGGATTATGAAGATTTTTTGTTAAATTTGATTAATTTGGAAAGTAATTTTTAATGATTCAAATGTTTAGGGATTAAATTGCTAAAGTAATAATAATTCAAGGACTTGAAGTGAAATTGTTATAAATGTGGGCTGTAATGAAAGCTATTAACGTTCGTGTGGTATGGGTTTTCAATAAAATTGGTTTATTTGCATGATTAGGAAATAGGGACTAAATTGAATAAAAATGAAAAGTTTAGGGTAATTTTATAAAAAATCAAAAATTTCTAAATTGTATAAAATAGATTAGTTTTATACGAACTTACTAAGCATTATTGCTTACGTTAGATGCTTTCTTTTCCTGTAGATCATCGAAAAGCTCGATTTGGTTGGAAGCTTGTCGGAGACCTATCACACTATGCAGTAGTTAATTCAGTAGTTTTTGAGTATTTTTGGCCAAGGTTTATAATGACATATATAGGATGTTATCTAATAGTTATTTTGTATGTTTTGCTTGAAGATTATGTTTGGTTGATGGATTGGTAATCTTTGCTAAGCTATGTCATTTTGGTCATTTGTTAAGGCTTGTAAATAAGGTTATTTTGGTATGTTTGAAATGACTTGTTAATGGTCATTTGTGGTGTGTTTTGGAACTTATTTGAACTAGGTCTTTATGCAAGAAATGAGGTAAGTTTAACTTGATTTAGTAAATGATATTTGATGAAATTGTGGTGCCTATGAATGGTACATTGGTTAGATGATTTAAGATGAATGAAATGGCTTGTTTACATATGTTTGATTGGTGTTTGAAACCCTTTTATGTGTGCCTATAGGCTTTAAATGAATAGGATTGAAATGGTCTTGTAACAGTTTGATTTTAGGTACATTTTGGGTCCACACGGCCTGAGACACTGGCGTGTGACTCAACTGTGTGAGACACATGGCCTGGCGACACAGCCGTGTGAGACATACGGCCTGGTAACGCAACCGTGTGAGACACATGGCCTGGTGACACAGCCGTGTGTCCCTAGTACGCAGGTTACACGGCCTGAGACACGGGCGTGTGATTCACATGGCCAGGCCACACGGCCGTGTGACCCCTATTTTGGAAATTTTGTATCTTTTTCCTAAACTTTTGATTTATTTCAAATTGGTCCCGAATTGCTTCTAAGCTATTTTTTGGGCCTCGAGGGATCAATTTAGGGACAAAATGCATTTATATGAACTGTTTATGATGTGATTAAATTATTGAATGATATTATATCTAAATGTTTCGATTATTCAGTAATGCTCTGTAACCTTAATCAGGTGATTGAGACGGGTTAGGGGTGTTAGATTTAGTGGTATTAGGGTTTAGAGTTTAGGGTTTAATAGTATTAGAGCTACGATTTAGTCGGTTTTAGGACTAAACGTAGCATATATAGAGTTTAGAAATACATGCCATTATATAACCTGTGATAGTATGATATCTCCTGACTCAAAATGAATTATGTTTTCATATAGATAAAGATGTCTTCCAATCAAGCTAATTCTGATGATGCTTAAAGTAATATTCAAGCCTACGATCAAAAAATTTTTAAATGATGTGCATAATTTATAAAAGGTAGAGTAGATATTTATAGTATTTATGTTAATAATGAATGTTATGTTTGATGTGTATACATGAGAATTAAATTTTGTGGCAATACGATCTCTACCCCCTCGTCTTCAAAATTTTATATCACGAAATGTCTATAGTATTTCTATTGTGGAAAGCCTACAAGTTTAAAGCTGAAGAGTTTAGTGGTTGAATGAGTAATAACATGGCTAGAGTTAAAGGTTGGTTAGTAAATAAAGAGAGTTCTAGTTGAGATATTAAGTCCTACTGAAGATTATTTGGGATGCGCAACATCATTGTGGAAAGAAGAAATTATTCACTTGTAATTGAGTTTAACTACTATGGTATCTAAAGAATAGGTTAGCCATGATTTCTTCTAAATTGATTACTTTAGCGGATTAGTATAATATGGGATCACCGATGACTTTAGTAGTCAACGGGGTAGTGTTCGAACTGTAAAATATCTGAATGTTACCGTTATGGCCGAGTATCTTACAGTGATCTTCTCTGGGTATTCTATGTGCTCTTTTATCTTCAGAGACATATGCGATTGTTTATTTTCAAATGTGGTTCTTATCATGTGGGAATGGTTGCTAATCATAATGTTAGGCAGAGGTATTGTTAGTCTGGTTGATTAATGATCGGCATTGCTCTATTTTTCTTTGGCATTCTATTCCATTATGTTTTGGTAGAGGACTCGATGAAAAAATTCATGAGTTATTATTTTTCTACTTCTACTGGTTGTTATTTTTCTTTATGCATATGAAATTGGTGTTGTTTGTCACAGATGGTTCCAGTGCATCTGAGTGATATTCTCCTTCTGGATTTTCTTTGGGTATCATTGATCTCTTTAACAATCAATATGGGTTATAGTCTCGAAAATTCAGTAGAACTTTACATCTTGGACTTTATTATTTTGGCTTTATTATTGTTCTTATTATCTATTCTATCAAATATGGTCTATCTGTAAATAATACATTAACTTGGGATTATTATATCTATTACGGTTATAATTCTTGGCTAGATCATGGGAGCATGTTGATACAAATATCATATTTATAGAGGTTGTGTTGCTGCACTGGTTGTTACTAGAACTATATTCGGTGTTATTTCTCTTTTGTTTCGGAGTGCACTATTGATATTTGAAGTATTGTTCTATTTATATGGTTGTAATATCGGTCTTATTAGAACATTGTGGTCCATCTGAGGGAAAGTATTCGTGAAAGAAGTAAAATAATCCTTCTAATTCATTTGATGGTTGTGGCTCCGATATGGTTCAAAGCTTCGATGATAATAATTGAAATAGTTTCGTTAATTATCCTATTTCTAGCTTTCATGAAGGGGATAAATAATGAAAAAATTATAGACGGTAGAAGATCAAGCTTAATCTCGTATGTTGGTTCTCATTACTTAGGTAATCTCGGATTATATCAACAAATCAAAACTGGATGTCATATTTCGTATGAGTTAATACAGTTTGTGGTGATCTTTGGTTGGTATTCTGAGGGAATTATGATAGATTGTATGTCCAGATTATCTTGACAACAAGAAGAAAGAATTATTCTGAATTGTTATTATCAAGTTGATAAGATCGATTCATTTGTTTTAGTCAGAACAGATTATTCACTTGAAAAGTTAATTGAGTTGCATGCATTTGAGTTTATCCCTAGGTTCAGGAATAATTTTTTTTTACGAATTCACTAGTAAATAGACAGACAGTCAAAATGAGAAATTTATATTCTAAAAGACATGATACAGGAATATATCAACCAGATCAGTGATAATTGGGAAATATTATTATGGGTTACAAATGCAGATGTGTCGGAAACATCAGTTAGAGTCTGTTATGAAAATTACAAACTTTAGCTAAACACTATGAATTGTCTAATGTATCTGGAATCTAATGATCTGGGTTTTTTTCGGTTATGCTTCGACAGATGATTACTGGGAATTTCCCGGTAGTTGTACTACTAATGGTAAAGTTATGACAGGAAAGCATCAAAGTTGTTCAATTAAGTCAGGTATCTACTTCAACTTCAACCAGAGAAGAATTTGTTGTTTATAGTAGCGTTTCATTCAGATGATTTTGAATTAAGGTGGGTTGAATATCTTGAAGAATCGTTAATTCTTTAGAGAATTTTAAGATGCAAGGAAAAATATTCAAATTTGTGCATCGAATAATTCTAGGATGTATGATACATCTTATATGAGGTAGTTCATAGTTTAATTTTTTTTACATTAGACAACGACAAAAGTGTATAATGTTTTGAGACAAAGTTACATGTATATATGATTAGAACAGGAAATTTTAGACTTAATTTGGAGATATCTGTTATGTCTATAAGTTAAGGTATAGTATCAAATTTTTGTATGAAGTCTGATTGGGAATGGGTTATGATAGATTTTGTTATTGGACTACTCTTAAAAAAGTGAAAGAAATACTTGATCTGAATAACCATTATCAAGTGAGAAATTTCGAGGACGAAATTTTTGTAAGGGGGAGAGTTGTAACAACCCATTTTTCAGTAGTGTTGGAAATAGTGGTTTCAGGGCCACAAATCTGACGAGCGAGTTTGTAAATATTATTATTTAATATTTACGAATCAAATATGGTATTAAAATAAATGTTGAATTGGTAATTTATGCTATTTGAGGGAACAATTAGGTTCAAGTGGTATGACCTTAAAGTCAAATTATTTTAGAAAATAAGGTATCGGGACCTCATTTCTATAAACCGAGCCGTAAGTATTTTATTAAATATTTATGGAGAGTTATTAATGTCATAGTAAAGTTTCGTTAAAAAAATTTTAGTGTTTAGATAGTAAATTAATTAAAGAGGACTAAATCGTAAAGAATATAAAACTTGATCACTATTAGATTTGAATGACTAAATGACTTAATGAATATAAATGGATGGTTTAATATGGAAAATTAATGATAATTTGTGATAGTGGACGTCAATGTGGTTGATTATTAAGTTATTATTTGAATTGTTTTATTAATTAATGTTTAAAGTATTAAAACATTAAAACAAAAGTAAAATGGATAATATTATCTTATTTTATTCCTTCACCGAAAAGAGAAGGAAGAAACACCATTGAAGGAGCCTTGGAGTTTCAGCAAGTTTTCTTTCCTTGTATGGTTTTGCTATTGAGGTTCGTTTTTAGTAATTTTTATGTTTTTAAGATCGTTGCAACTAGGTCTAGCTAACTCGAGGATCAATTCATAAAACTGTTAAACTTTAAAAATTTTTCCATTGAAGATTTGAGTTTTATTATTATTATTTATGGAGGATTATAAATATTTTTTGTTAAATTTGATTAATTTGTAAAGTAATTTTTAATGATTTAAATGTTTAGGGATTAAATTGCTAAAGTAATACTAATTCAAGGACTTGAAGTGAAATTGTTAGAAATGTGGGCTGTAATGGAAGCTATTAACATTCAGGTGGTATGGATTTTCAATAAAATTAGTTTATTTGCATAATTAGGACATAGGGACTAAATTGAATAAAAATAAAAAGTTAAGGGTAATTTTATAAAAATGTCAAAAAGGAATAATTTGCATAAAGTGAATTGGTTTTACTATTTGAATTAATGAATTGAATGAAATTATTAATTTAGATCAAGAACGAGTGGAAAATCGAAGAGAAGAGAAAATTTTCAAATAGCCCCTATACTTAGTCATTGCAGCAATTTAGCCAGGTAAGTTCGTAGGTATTAATTTGTGCATATCCAATATACATAATGTTACTGCTGATTTATGAATGTATATATATATGATGTTTAATATGTGAGTTGGAAATCGAAATACTATAACTGAATATAAAGTGAGAAAGGATTTATTTGCAAGCTATTGAATCTTTATGAAATATGTTATATGTGATTTTGGAATGATTATGAATTGCTACAACATGTGTATTGAGAAATATGGAAGTGCCTCTAATTCATGAAAGTAATAATTTTGTTAAAATGCCAGTTTGGACATAGTAAACGATTAGGATATGATTGACATGCCAATAGGGTTAGTATGCGCGCTTGTACGGGATTTGTACTTCGGTGCCCCTATATACACTTCAGTGTCCCTATTCGCACTACGGTGCCCCTGTTTGCACATTTGTACCCTTGTCTGCACTTCGATGCTCTTGTTATGCATTTGTGATGCCTCTAGTGTGGTGTAGTTACCCAAGTATCCGAGTCAAGCTACTAGTTCATCAGGCTGAATGTTAATGGAATTTATAAAATTATTTATGTGCTTAAAGGCTAATGTATAGTCAAATATTAGTAAATGTCAAATGTTCGATGAATTACTTGATCAGATGTAAGTATAATTATATTGATGATTATACGGTTAAAGAAAGACATTTATACACATATATGAATGAGTTTGGATTGAATTATTATAGTATAGGAAGCATACAATGAACCATTTTTAGTACTAATCTTATAAGGGCTTTGTAAATGATTAACATGTATGATTAATATTTATTTAGTTTTCACATTTTTTAGTGAAAGTAAGTGATTCCGGGATGATATGTTTATATTAAATTTTGAGATGAAAGATGAATTACAGAATGATTATATGTTAGGTGTGTAAGTGTTTTGGTAAGAAGAAATGTTTAAATGAAATGCTTATAAGGCAAAATACATGTATGTATATGCAAGACTACACCAATTATCCTTGAGAGGTGTAGAGAATAGAAAATGAAAGTTAGCTTAAGATATGATGAAAATTATGCTTAATTGTTTATTCTAATATGTTCAGTAGTTAAGTTGCCTTTATACGAAATTACTAAGCATTATTGCTTACATTAGTTGTTTTCTTTTCTTGTAGATCATTGGAAAGCTAGATTTGGTTGGAAGCTTGTCAGAGACCTATCACACTATCCAGCAGTTAATTCGATAGTTTTTGAGCATTTTTGGCCAAGGTTTATAATAACATGTATAGGATGTTATGTAATGGTGATTTGGTATGTTTTGCTTAAAGATTATGTTTGGTTGATGGATTGGTAATCTTTACTAAGCTATGTCATTTTGGTCATTTGCTAAGGCTTGTAAATAAGGTTATTTAGGTATGTTTGAAATGGCTTGTTAATGGTTATTTGTGGTTTGTTTTGGCACTTATTTGAACTAGGTCTTTATGCAAGAAATGAGGTAAGGTTAACTTGATTTAGTAAATGATGTTTGATGAAATTGTGGTGCTTATGAATGGTACATTGGTTAGATGATTTAAGATGAATGAAATGGCATGTTTACATATGTTTGATTGGTGTTTGAAACCCTTTTATGTGTACCTATATGGTTTAAGTGAATAGGATTGAAATGGTCTTGTAACAGTTTGATTTTAGGTACATTTTGGGTCCACACGGCCTAAAACACGAGCGTGTGACTCAGCCGTGTGAGACACATGGGCCGACAACACAACCGTGTGAGACACGCGGCTTGGCGACACAGCCAGGTGTCCCTAGTTCAAAGGTTACACGGTCTGAGACATGGGTGTGTGTCTCAACCGTGTGAGTCACACGGCTTTGCCACACGGCCGTATGACCCCTGTTTTGCAAATTTTGCATCTTTTTCCTAAACTTCTGTTTTGTTTCAAATTGGTCTTGAATTGTTCCTAAGCTAGTTTTAGGGCCTTGAGGGCTCGATTTAGAGACAATATGCTTGTATATGAACGACTTATGATATGATTAAATTATTAAAGTATATTATGTCAAAATGTTCCGATTATTCAGTAATACTCTGTAGCCTTAATTCGATGACAGAGATGGGTTAGGGGTGTTACATTTGTCGTCAGATTAGAGTTATGGAGCATTACGGTACAAATATAATATTTAACTTACACTAGAAGCAATTATACCAATTAATTGATAACATTCAATAACATATGTTAATTATAGCAAAAACACATTCACGGGCCTTAAATCTAGTTTATAAGGCCCTAAAAATAGTTTGAAAACATCCAAGGGTCATTTCGAAAAAAAATAGAAAATTCAGGAAAAACTTGAGAATTTCACAAACAGGGGTGTGACATAGCCCAAACCGTGTGTGCATTCGAAGACTGGACACATGGCCTTGTCCCAGCCCATATGGGTATTTGAAAAAGGACTACATGGTTGTGTCATAAACCGTGTGTACATTCAATTTTGATTCACACGACCGTGTCGTGTGACCATGTGTGGCACACAATCATGTGCAGCCTGTTTTCCAGGCCGTGTGCTCCCTAAATAACCCCTAAAACAAGCCATTTCAACTCAATTGCTTGGGTACCAATCCAAATCAATTCAAGACACTTTCATCCTATTTAAACACATTGAAAACATCCCAAAACAACCAAATTATGCCAAATCACGACAACCTATGTGCCTAACCAATATGCTTTAACTGGCACCACAATTCAAAGGTCAGTTCAAAACATAACAACTACCATGTTCACATACCTTGTACTAGCTTAAACATACCAACTTTTTTACATCTATTCTATCAACCAATACCATATTACTCATACATATAATAACCATTTTCATCTCGTTATGATACTTAATGTTAACTACATATAACCATTGCAAAACATCAACCACATCCAACAAGTACCAAAATAACATAAACAAGTTACTAATTCAACAAAAGTTGTTTATCGACTAAAGTTTAAAACATATATATCTAGATACCCTATTTACATGCCACTTCAAACCAACCCCAAAATGAACAAAATGACTACTAGAAATATAGTGGATAGTGTGAGATCTCCTTAGTTGATCCAATCGACATCAAAATTCCAAAGGACCTACAAAATTAAATCAAACAAAGTAAGCTTAAGGAAAGCTTAGTAAGTTCGTGAAGTTAAGTTATTATACTCATAAATTTAAGTACATTAATGTAACCACGTATCATGATTCCTTATCTCAAACAACCAAGATAGTTTAATCTATAAAATCCACATCGTTTAAAAATACCAAGTCATGAACTGATACACCATATATAAGATTATAAGGTCATAAACATTCTTAAATTTGTCAGTCACTTGAAATAGTATTTTCCATACAAGTTACCTGATACGGTTACATCGGCTCAAAGCTTGCTAGGCTCGAGGCCTGTTACAATCCATCGGTACGAAGCCTTCTAGGCTCAAAGCCTAATTCATTCCATCCGCACTAAGCCTACTAGGCTCAATGGCCTGATTCAATTCACCGGCACTAAATCTGCTAGAGTTTTGGTCTGATAATATATATATCTAGTACAACTCAATTTCATCATTAATCTCCACAAATCAACATCCAATAATTATAAACACTACATATATTAGTGTACAACAAATATTAAGGAATTTAATTAGAACATAATTAAATATCATACAAACTTACCTGTGTAGTGACAACCAGTATCCAACAACGTCTATTCCACTGCTTTTCCTTTCCAGCGTTTATCTACTGAACTACTTGTTTCTTGATATGCAGCCCCTTAATCAGCCAAATATTAAACTTCCCAAAGCTAAAATTTTTCTTTCTTCCTTTCGGTCAAAACCCTAAGGAACATGATGATGTTCCTTTACTTTTGTTTTAATTCAAGTTTATTTTTTTATTACAAAATTGACCTTTAATAATTAATCAAATTCCTTTAAAAATAAAGTCACAACTGTCTACCCAATATCAAATGTGTCTAATTGCCATTTTAGTTCATTAGTTTTTATTTCCATAAATATTTAACTCATTTCACTAATACAACTAACTTTTACAACCATTATAATTTAGTCCTTTTTACTTAATTAATTTTCTAAACATTAAAATTTCTTAACCAGATTTTTATATGACTTTCACGCGATCATTTCTATTAAATTAAATAAAACAAATAAACTCACTAACCAAAATTGTGGTCTCAAAACATTGAAAAACAGACTGTTACATTTAGAACCCCAGTTTCAGCTGTGTACTTGTACCTTTTTGAATCAAGAGTATCACCAAAATCAAATTTCTCTTCAATTCTGGTACATTTCGTACGCCACTAAGTGTTCTAACGACTTCATCAAACATTTTAATTTTGATTGTGCCAATACCTGCGATTCTACATGAAATATTGTTTCCCATGAAAACTAAACATTCAGACACTATTTCATATGTTGTAAACCAATCTTGATTGGGACTCATATGGAAGGTGCAACCAGAATTAATGATTCACTCCTCCCTCACTGTTGATTTGTAGGCAGAAGCAACTAGGATTTCACCATCACTGTAGTCTTCTACAACATCAGTTTCACGGGATTGTTTTGGTCGTTTTGCCTTTTGATTCGCTACCTCCCTTTTGATCTTATTTTGTAACTTATAGCACTCAGACTTACCTCAATTGACAATAGAATAATGTGCCTTTTCTTCTTGCAGAAGTTACAGGTTTTACCTCTGTTTAAAGATCTCAATCTACCCTTAGATTTACTATAAGGATTTCGTTCTTGTGTTCTCTCATGATTATCATCATTATTTTGTTCTTCTCTTTCACGAACAATAAGACCCTCTCCCTGAGAGTTGGATCTAGCCACAAGATGTTTTATCTTATCATACGAGGTGAAGGAAGCATAGACTTCATCAATTGTGAAAGATTCGTTGCTATACAAAATCATATCTCTAAATGTTGAATAAGACGGGGGCAACAAACAATGTAGAATTAACTCTAAATCTTCTTTATCATATTGAACCTCTATAGCTTCTAGGTCCGAGAGAATTTCTTTAAACATAATTAAGTGTTTGTACACAGATGCACCTTCTTCCAAACGATGAGCATAAAGACACTACTTCATATGGAACTTGCTAGTTAGGGTCTTCGACATGCATAGCTATTGCAACTTTACCTATAATGCAGTTGCGGTCTTCTCCTTTAACACGACCTGTAGAATTTCGTTTGACAGATACAGATGTAATTGTGTTTAAGGCTTTCAATTTTTACGCTTTTTCTCTTCTTCTATTAATGTCGAAGGCATCTTATCTAACCATAGCAGGGCATCCTCCAAATCCATCTGTGCAAGAATTGCCTGCATCTTTACCTGCAACAACACGAATCTGGTGTTGCGATCCAATAGCGGAATATCATACTTCATTTTTCCATTTTCGTAATTGAGACAAGCAACCCAAAAAGCTCTGATACCAGTTTGTTAAATCTAATGTCGATAATGGCAATATAGAACGATTGCAAAGCAAAAAAAAAGGAAAAAAAACACACAGATTTTATGTGGGAACCTTTTTGGGAAAAAACCACGGGGAAAGGAGGAGAAATTCACTAAAGTTGAAAACTAAATGATACAAGAGGAGTTTCGACTACATCTATTTAAATGTTGAAAAACCTTATTCTATTTTAATTACATAGATCTCCCTATTTTACCACTGTATTTATTTAACAAGGATTCAGGTTACACAACTCTAACATAGAGATCTTTTTTCTAAAAGAAGACTACTCCTATAAAATCTCTAATATTTGTTTCTTTACTAAAGACTTGCTTGAGCTATTTTGAAGGAGTTTGAAGTTCATGTTGATTAAAGATTTGACAAGCCAATATATGCCTATTTAAAAGAAATTTTGTTATAGTAATTAGTACGAGATTGAGAGTACTTATGTTGTTCCTTGTGAGGAATTTATTTTGGTGCAACTTGTTGTAAACAAACTATTCTTTTTTGTTAGTTTGTAAGAAAGCTTTCAAAGGGAAAGTCTTAGTGGGAAAATTGATCTAGTTAATGTATAGGAGTGAGGTTAAAACTTGTTAAGTATGTTGAACTTAAATCACATCATGTATTTTAGATTGATAGTGGATTACTCTTTAGGCAATGCTCGTAGACAAAAGAAGTTGTTCCATACCACATAGCCAAAATTTGTGTCCTTTTATTTTACTCTTTCAGTTAGTAAAGCCAATTGAAATTGAATGTGCAATTGATAAAAAGATTCAATTAAATTTCAATTGGCATCAAAGATAGATATTTGACAAACTAAGTAAAGAACCTATCATTTTATTGTAGAAGAGGTGGAAGGAACATCATTCTCAAGACCCCTAATATTGGATGACTCAAATTATGCGTACTAGAAGGAACAAATGAAAGATTTTATCAAGTCCATCGATGAGAGAACATGGATTTTTATATTGACTAAGCCTTCTTTAGTGGATGAAAGTGGTATAAAGACTTTTAAGCTATAAACTACATAGACTACTAAAGAGGAAAAGTTGGTTAATGCTAACTCGAAAGCCCTCAACACAATTTTTAATAGAGTGGACCCCTAAGAGTTTAAGCATATCTCCAAGTGCACTACTACTAAAGAAGCCTTAACCATTCTTAAGAGTACTCATGAAGGCACAAATGTTGTGAAGCAATCAAAGCTTCAAACACATTAACCGCAAAGTTTGAGACTCTAAGAATGCTAGATAATGAGTCCTTATTGGAGTCCTATGTCAAATTGTGTGGAATTACAAACCAAGCATTTGCTGTTGGAGAAAAGTACTAATATGTTAAACTAGTCAAAAAAGTCCTAAGGTCTTTATCTGAACAATTTCCAATCAAGGTGACTGCTATAGAGGAAGCCAAGAAAATTAATAAATACAATAAGGATTGGTGAACTCAGTGGATCATTACAAACCTTCGATGTAACACCCTACGCTCGACCTAATCAAAGGATCCATATGCAAGATGCCACATTCGTTGCCCGAGCAACTAAAACAAAAAAAAATCAATTAACTAATAAAGCTAAAGAATATTAAGTTTGGCTATTAAAACATGTCATACATTTGTAACAAACTAAAACAATCCCATATACAATAAATCGGGGTCAAAGACAGTAAAAAAATGGGGTCAACTTACGAATCTTAAGTCAAAATGGCTAAATGAAGGACAATGTCTTGAGATAGTGAAGCTATGTCTCGAGACATGCCTCCCTTGAATGTCTATTTTTGCTTCAAAGTTTGAAGTCTCAAGACAATTGGACCATGCCTCGAGACATAGATTTTTTGAGATACTAACCTCTATGTCTCAAGACCTTAGTTGAAGGATTGTTAATTTAGCTTTTATGTTATTTTTTGTCTCAAGATAAGGAGACCATGTCTCGAGAGAGACTTGGCACTCTATGTCTCGAGAAAAGCCTGGTATGTCTCAATACCTCTACCAAGAAATGCATGAAATGTTCAAAAATGTTCTTATGGTCTCGAGATATGTCGACATGCTCTTGGTTTCATTGAGGCACATGTTCATAAATGCAAAAAGAAAAATCCCATATACAATAAATCGAGGTCAAAGACAGTAAAAAAAATGGGGCAAACTTACGAATCTTGAGTTAAAATGGATAAATGAAGGACAATGTTTTGAGATAGTGAAGCTATGTATTGAGACATGCCTCCCTTGAATGTCTATGTTTTCTTCGAAGTTTGAAGTCTCGAGACAATGAGACCATGTCTCGAGACATAGATTTTTCTAGATACTAACCCGTATGTTTCGAGACCTTGGGTTGAAGGATCTTTAATTTAGCTTTGATGTTTTTTTTTTGTCTTTATATATATTGATATTTTTCAATTGTTTGTTTTTGTACAGATAAAATATTACTTACAT
>CM025149.1:23593031-23605483 GCA_013467495.1 Gossypium gossypioides | reverse complement strand
AAATTCTACATTTTATACAAATAGGTCATTTCCTTAATTAATCACTAATTCGATAAAATTTTCATATCAATATTTTCATGCAACCTTCTTATCATAATGCAACCCATGTCATAATTTTAAAAAAAATTTTCCTCGTCGGATTTGTGGTCCTGAACCATTGTTCCATCTAGACCTAAAATCGGGCTGTTACAAAGTATCCTCGTATAACTAGTAATAGATCAATTCAGTTTGAGAGATTTGCACCTACACTTTGTGTTCGTGGTTCCTCATGAGGTGGTGCGAGTGCTGGTAATGGTGTTCAAAGGAGAGTCATTCTTTCTTATACTACAGTTGGGTTTGAGGCTAGAGCTCTTACTTGTACTTATGTTGTGCATGCTTAAGCTAATGCTGATACTATTGACATAACCATAGGTATATTTTTTGTTATTCACTATTCCTACTCATGCATTGGTAGATCTTGCTTCTGCACATTTCTATATTGCTAAAGGTGTGATTAGTGCTTGGAGTGTTCCAGTTTGTTGAGGGTATTTCATTGTCTAGTCTTCGAAGGATTGAGTTACTAGTTGATTTGATGGTTGTTGAAAATCAATTAAGAAAATGGTTATTATTGGTACAACAGAAGTTTAAAAATTTCTTAAAACCAAACCTTTTGTGATATTTATAGTAATAATTCCCAAACCGGAATTAAACTTGTGTTTTGTACAAGACGGACTCAAGTCGATCATGTCTTTCAACCAAATGGCCTTCTCCGCTATCCTCATACCACGAATCATGTCGAATGTGAGCTCGAGCAACACAAACCAAAAACATAGAAAATAAAGGATTTGTTTACTTTCAGTGGAAAAGTAAATTCTCTCTCTATAATCCAGTAAAACTCATAATTATCAAAAAATATAATTTACTCTCAGTAAATAAATTTCCACTACTTTCTGGCAGAATAACAATGTATCAATCATGTATAAAATGTGTTTTTAGGTTAATCGATGCTTTATAATTATAGAGGGAAGCACAAGAGTCCTGGTTAAATAAGCCCTTCTCAAATAATATTATTTAAATAGAAAATGCAATTGTACTCCAACTAGAGTAGGGGCAACACACCTTTTGTAACACCCTTACCAGTGTCCATTGTCGGAATTGGATTACAAGATGCTAAAGTAAACAATAGAACAAGAACAAGTGAATTTAATTCAAAAATAATCAAATCATGCTTCAAATCTTAAACATTCAGTTAAACATGTTATTCATACAAAAAGGGCTTAAATCGAGCCTACAGTGCTTTAAAAACAATTTAGAACTAAGTAAGGACTAATTTGAAGCTTAACATAAGAGTGCGGTAAAAACATAAAACAAGGGTCATATAGCTATGTGGCCAGGCCATGTGATAGGCTGAGGCCATGTGGGGTTGAAGCACACAACCGTGTAGCCCAACCGTGTGGAAGACTGATGCCGTGTATAAAAGGGTCACACAGTCATGTCGCCAGGCCGTGTATCACACTGTGACCGTGTGGACCTAATTGTAAAATATTGCAAATAGTCACACGGCCGTGTAGCCAAGCCATGTGAGAGGCTGTGACCGTGTATGCCTAAAAACACCCTGATCAAATAGAGCACACAGTCCTGTCATTTACCCATGTGTGACACACGATCGTGTGTCAACCCGTGTGTGCCAAAATGTACCTTAAAATGCAAGTCATACAACCAACGGTTTACTTAATCCACAAGCATGCTATTAGTAATTAATCAAACCATTTAAAAGCATATCAAAGGCATCCTAAAACATGTCATTTTCCTAATTCTAACCAATATGCCATAATGCACCAGTACAAACAATGTTCAAACCTAAAATTCAACTTATTTCCTACCAAGTTCAAGTATAACTAACCGTGCCATAAGAATCACCAAAATATCATAACTTTTATCATCAACAACTAGCCATTTTCCAATGCTTATATCCATCCATACACTTGACACTAAAAGAATCAATGCACATATCATTTCCATAACATCCAAATCAAATATCAAACCATATTGCTATAAGTTTCAACAAAAGTTTCACCTATCGAAGTATTCCATTTTATATTATAACTTACCTATAATTATCCCATTTCATCACATATCAAGTTCACATACCACTTTCAAGTCATTATACCAAACCATGAGCAGCCACATTATTAGCCAACAAGTATACATCTTTTACGGAATACAAAACATACAACTTTTACTAAACACACACAGATATATATATATACAAGTTACTCCTATTACATGCCACATAAACAAAATGAAACGTTTACAAAATCTACCTAAGGATGGCTAGATAATGTGATCTTCTAGTTGATCAGATCATTCGGTTTCGTAATATGACAACTACAGGAAAACAAAATAGAGTAAGCTTTAACTAAGCTTAGTAAGTTCATAGGTCAAAAACGATATAACATACCTTATTATCATAGTTTAAATAAAAAAATAATTAACTAACACATAACACTATCATCACAACCATTTCAATAGGTGAGTCCATTACATACAAATCATATAATCGTTCGAACAATACAAGTTCACTCAATACCATATCAAGTCATCATATCACTAATCTCATATACACTTCCAAGTAATTTCTTCAATATAACACAATACACTTATTTACCAAATACCAAGTCTTAAAACAAAATGATTTAGCCTGATGAACTAACATGTATAGATACAGATACTCGATTATCTACCCAAAACATGCCTAATTCGTATTAAAATTAGGCGCATAATCCTCACAAAGTTTGGCAGTAATTTCAGAATCTAATTTCTTCACAAAAGCAACCAACAAGAACAAAAATAAAATGTAAAACTTAAGAAAGAGAAAAACTAAAACTGAAATTACACAGGAAAAACTATGCTATGAAAAAGGTGTCCATAGCATGTGTTAGCTGAGCCTATTAATAGACTTAGAGTGGCCATCGTTTTTAACCCTAGGTCAGTTGACATTCCTGAGCTTAAAGTTGGATTGTGTGGACCAAAATGACTCTGGCTTGTATTAATTTCCCATACAGAGGTGATGTCGTGACACATCAGATCATTTTGCGACATCGAGGGCAGTATACTCATCTTTAAGGTATCTTTAGAGGTATGTCGCGACATCCTCATGTTGAGTCGCGAAATTGAAGGCAGTATTGGAATTCTTTAGTTCTGCTCCTTATATCACGACATCCAATGCTTCATGTTGCAACCTAGCAACCAGTATCGAGTTAGTACGCCTTTTAATGGTCTCCTACACACTCACAAAGTACATTTGCTCACCCTTAGGCCTCATTCGGCCCTTAAGGTCAATAAAAGACTTAAATGATACAATTTATTAGATCTAAGTGAATGTAAGAAAACTTAACTAAATCCTAACTAAAATGCTCATATTCAAGCTTCTCAAATTCGAAAACTAGTTTAATCTACTACACCGAATAACGAAAGATCAAACTCCCTCACACTGAAGTCATTCATTATTCTCAAGCAACACAAAGAAGAATAATAAATGAAAAGACGATCCTTGAGCAAGTATGGTATAAATGTTAGCTTTCGAGCACATGAAAACACATTTTATATTCACACATAATTCTGGCATACGATATATGTAACTTACCACTTTTGGTATCAAACACCTAAGTTCAGTATATTATAAAGCATTCAAGCATTAAGGGTCTCAAATGTAAGCATCCATCAATAAATTATACAAGTAAATCGATTATCCTAGCAGAATACAAATAGTCTTAAATGTAATTATTCATTATGATCTTGAATCATGAATAAGTCTACCTAGATCACATTGCGCTTTCGACTTGTAACGTTCTGAGGCTTAGGATAGGTATGGATTTCAAGACTCGTAAACATCAAATAGTTTCAAGCACAAAAATAGTTTGGCATATCATATTGTCCCCTATTCTCCCCCTTAGTAACCTTTTCCTACTCACCGCCTTATTTTTCCACATAGGAAGTCACAGCATAATATATTAATTACGATTAGCTCACAAGTTTTTATGCACTAATGAATGATTTTTTTCTATTTTTGTGACTTTGTCTCATTTTTTTCTTCTTCAATACATCTCCCTCACAAATGCTTTTACTTCTTCAGGTACTTTTTCTACTCGTTTTGATTTTCTTTTTGATTTTTTGTTGTTGCATATATTAGCTAACCTATAATCACTATATCACACCGATCCTTCCTATTTCACTCTATTTTTACAAAATTCATCATAATCTATCTACTTAACCCCTCAATAAGTATGGCCAGAATTCTATAGTCGTGCAATTCAGGACCAAATAAAAAGGGTAAGTACAAATTGAAATCTTGGCTCAGGTTTTGTAAGAAGGTTCATCAAGAAGTGTTTTCTGGCTAAAAAACTAGGTACTAAAGATAAATAATAGGGTTAGATTTTTGGCTTTGGGTGTATACCAAACAATGTCTTAGGTCATCCCTAGGTATCTCAATATTCAAAACTCTAGTCAACCAAACAATCACAAATTTAACAATTTATTATTCATACCAGCATGCTTATTTCCTTGTATTCTCTATATCATTTGGTACATTCAATTACTTAATACCTATTTTATAGTGTAATATATAGAACTTATTAGTCTAATAATAAAAAAATTAAAGTTACCTATCCTCATGCCAAATTTACCATGAATACAATCAACCTACGTACATGCTCCTAACTAATCACTTGTATCTCTACAACCTCAATCACACAATTGATAAGAAAAATCATAAAAATTTAAAACAAATTTTCTATATTACCCCCCACACTTTAGATAACATATTGTCCTCAATGTGTAGCCCCTAAAATGATAAGGAATGAAGTTACCCAATTGATTGTGACAGTTCCGTAAGCTATTGGTGGGTGCCTCATTCTTTGCTTGTGTAACAACCTATTTTCAATGGTGTCAGAAACAGTGGTTTTGGGACCATAATTCTGACCATAGGGTCAGTATTTAAATATTTATTTAAGGTTTAGTAATATTTATTTAGGTCATACTAAAATTTTGTTAAGAATTTTTAAGGTTTAAATAGTTAATTAAGTAAAAAGGACTAAATCGTAGAAGGTGCAAAAGTTGAATTCTATTAGTCAAAAGGGTCAAATGACTATGAAATTTTAATCTAGTGGCCTTGGGTGGTAATTATACCATAATCTAATATAGTGGATAGTGGGATAGGTTTTGGCATGTTTTTAATAGTTTTTTAAGGTTAATTTGGTAATTTGGTAATTTTGTAATTAAATGAAACTCAATAAACAACAAAAAAGGCCGAATGCTATCATCTTCTTCCTAGCCCTAGACAAAATGAATTTTCACCATTAGAGAGGAGAAATACATTCGGCCAAGCTTGCTTTGAATGTTCGGTAAGTTTTTTATGCTCGTTTTTAGTGATTTTTATATTTTTGAGCTTGTTTTAGCTTAATCTAATTAGCCCGGGGGTTAATCTGTAAAACTGTTAAAGGTTGGGGGAATTAACCATTGATGAGTTTGAATGAGTTTTGAGTTTATTTGTTAGATTATTAAGCTTGATTTTCAAAGAAACTTGTTTTGCTAAGTAATTTCAGTGAAATTAGGGTTAGGGATTTAATTGTGAAAATGGGTAAAATTCATTGGTAACTATGTGAAATAGAAGGAAACCTAGGGCTGTATGAGACCCCTAATGAAATCGACAACCATAATTTTTAGTTAAAAATGGTGAATTTACAAGTTATGGATTTAAGGACAAAATTGTATAAAAATCAAAATATTAGGGCCAAAGTTTGAAATTAAAAATAGAAGGGTTAAATTGAATAAATTTGTTATGTAAATGCAGGAATTATAATAATAAGTTGAATTATTATTTAGACCTAGATACACAACAACCGAATTTGAATCATGAAAAAGCTAAAGTCTCGGATTAGTCTCGATTCAGTTTTTACGTCCGTTGTAGTAGAGGTAAGTTCGTACTATATATATAATCATGTTAAGTTAAATTTTCTTAGTAATAATGTTAATCAGATTATTGTAATGTTTGTTATTTTGAATATTGATTGATGAAAGATTAATGATGAGATTGAATTGAAGTGAGATAGTGATTCAGGCTTTGTGTCGGTGAATTGATTCAGGCTTGGTGCCTAGCAAACTTTTTTTCTGGTGAATTGATTTAAGCTTTGTGCTGGTGTACTAGTTCAGGCCTTGAGTCTAGTAGGCTTCGTGCCGGTATATTGAATCAAATCGTTTGTACTGAAAATATTATAACAATTATCAGTTAATGAAAAGAGAAAGAATACAAGTTGAATGATGATAATTATTTTATGATATGCTTTGCATCATGCCTTCGTATAGTGTATGTACGTTAATCTATCAACTAATCCATGAGTTTTTTTGAATAGGAGGAACATTTAGTTCAAATGAAATGAATATATGTTTAATTGTTTACCTTAATGCACGTGGTAAGTTTAGTCCTTTTGTGTGAACTTGCTAAGCATTATAAGCTTATGTAGTTGTTTTCCTATATTTTGTAGATCATTGGAAGCTCGATCGATTGGAGGTTTCTTCAGAGTTTGATCACACTATCCCTTTTTTGTTTTGGTAGCTTTTGTACATCTTTTCCTATGGTTATAAATGACATGTATATGCTAAGCTCTACTTGGCATTTTGGTGTTTGAGTTGGTGAATTTGGATTGTTATCAAATTTGTGAATTTGCTTAGTTTCATTTATAATGTATGGATACGTTTTGCCTTTGGAATATTTTTGAAGTTTTGTAAAGATGTAATTATTTTGTGTTCATTCATAGGTAGTAGAAATGGTGTAATGGTATATGTGAAAGTAACATTATAAGTCTAAGTTACAATGTATGTTTGAATGAATTGAATTGGTTGTGGTTGAGGTGTCATTTGAGAGGCCTATTGGTTAGACATTGAACATATGTTAACTTGGTATGTTTTTGGATGTGTTGGTGTATAAATTGAAGTAGTAAAAGATGGTTGGAAATGGTGTGTCTTGTTAGGCAAGGTTTGGGTTTGAAGAGGCTTGATTTAGGGGAAACTTATGCTCACACAGTCTAGGCTATGCTACATGGTCGTGTAACCCCTATTTCACATTTTTTATGTTTTACCTGAACTTTTTGATTTATTTTAATTTGATCCCTAATTGTTCCCAAAATGTTTAAGCTTGATTTAAGGCCCGTAATTTTGTTCATGCTAGAATTTACTTATGTTAACAAATGTTTATAATATAAGTTATTTGTTATTTCTGTTTAGATCTAAACTATTCCATTTTGTTTGGTAATGCTCTGTAACTCTAATCCAACAACAGAGATGGGATAGGGGTATTACAGCTTACAAGCTCAAAATTATCATGTCCCCTCCATGTAGGGTTCCTATATAGAAAATTTAAACAACACAAAACAACCAATAGTCTATTATTACTCCTACTCCAAACAATTTTTTTAAAAAGAAATCATCCAAAAATTAATACAATCTTTTACAAAAACAAAAAAAATAAGAGTTCAGTTGTCCTCTTTAAAATCCATTTCATAATCTTCCTCACCTTCCTTGGCTCATTCTTCTTCAATCTTCTGTTCCTCTTCTTCTTGCTATGGATGTGTCAGCTCAAACATGTCTGGCGTATAAGTAGGTACCCTAATATTATTCTGCCATGCATTTCTTGAAAGATCAGCCTTGACTCCTGCATTAAGTGTATCATCTAGTCCAACTTAGGATGACTGTTCTCACCAATTTCCTGCTGAGTGGCCGATTTTGCTTTCCTCTGAGATGAGCCCGGGGCAGCTGTTGCCTCTTGTTGGTTTTTATTCCAGTTCTTTATCTGCTTGGCCTGAACTTCAATGTATTATGTGACTCATTGATTATTTTATGGATGCTCTCAAAACACTTGCTTTTTTGCATAAAGTCGTCATCAAGTGGGGGAAGAAAATTCCCACCTTCTGAACACTGATGCATTTCTTCATATTTTGATAAATCCACTTCCTGATGCATAACTTTTTTTTTGCAAAACAGCATAAAGCAATACCACTCAGAAGGTATTGACAGTAGATACATTTAAGTAGGAACAACTCATGTACATAAAAATTGAATCCACATTTTAGCTTTAGGAAACTTTATAGCTTGATTAAAAGAGGTTGGGATGTTGGTATCTGGGCGATATTTCCATTCACCCCTTCCTTCCGTTAAAAAGTTTATAATGTTATCCATATCTATGTTTCGAAAATACTCTAAGTCGGTTTCATCTTTAAAATCTTTGTTATAGTATGGAGCATTATAAAAGTCACAAATAATTCGAGGGGGTTATTCGTACTTTTTTTCCTCACAGAGGTACTGTGTCCCACATATAACCTTTAGTATTTCTAAACTCTTGGTCCCGTAAAGATGCATAAAACTCTTGGACAACAGGGACCACAACAACATATTTTAGGATCTTCCAAAAAAGTTCCCACCTATGGTATCTAACTAAAGGTCAAATTTCCTTGCAAATAATCATTGACGGATCAAACCTTCTCTCTTGAATTAAGGTTTTTCCTTGAAGTTCAACAAAATATTTTTCAACATTCGGGTTTAAAAACTATAGAGGTTCAAAACCGTCTATGATTCGATTCATTAGTTCTTCAAACCTTTCTAGGAGGCATGGTATTCTTATGCTACAAATTAATGAAATATCAAACTATTAATTTCAATGAGACAGTAAAAGTTGAGTTAAGAACTCTTAATCTCGTATAAGTCATTGGATTACTCGTAACATTCGGTTGTTGTTGCTCTTTTGTGAGTTTCCCGTCCTTCTTCGAACCAAATAGGATTGGAAGAAGAAATTTTTTCTAATAAATTAAGAAGGAGAAGTAAAATGTGAGATTTAAGGTTTATGAAATTTGAGAGGTCTTGAGGAGGTTAAAGTTTTAACTAGTTTTTAAATGATGTACTAATGTTGGGTTACGCTTAAAACTAAGTGTTTTTAAATGATGTACCAACTTATCTTGTTTCACCACCTCTACCTCTTCCTCATCCACAAGCACCATCTCACACTTGAGTAGGGGTCGCATTTTGCACTTTCAATCTCTCTTATCTTTGTAGGCATTCCTTTATCAAGTGTTCCTTGAAGCCACACTTGAAACATCCCCTAGTTGTCTTACAACACTCACTGGGGTGTCTTCATTCGTAGTGCTCACAAAATGGCCAGCTCGTAAACTTGTGTGAACTCTTGCTTCCATCCTGGGTGTTGTCCTACTACCATGAATGGTCGGATCTAAAACTTCGCTTGATGTTCCTATCAAAATTTTATGAGTCGCGATCCTTTTTGGATGCTGCCTAGACATTTACTTTTTAGTTTGTGAAACCTTAATCTCCTCGATGACTTCGGCTTTGTCAACTAGTTCCCCAAAGTTCACCGTGTCATGTTTCACCAAATAAAGCTGGATATCACCATGCAACCCAAAGCAAAACCTTTGCCAGCGATCCTTCTCCTTTGAGACCATCTCTACTATGTACTGGCTAAGTCGCACAAATTCTGCCTCGTACTCAGTCACAAAAAGCTTACCCTGTACCAGATTGATAAACTCATGCTTGTGAGCTTCCATATATTGGTCACCCATGAACTTCTTTTTAAAAGTTCCTAAGAAGAAATCCCATGTTAACCAATTCGTAGTAGTTTCTTATTTCATAGTGTTTCGCCAACGGTGGGCTTCACCGACAAGTAAGGACACAGTACATCCCAACTTCTAACACCATTGAATTCCTTACCACCAAGAGCTTACAGATGCTCCAATGGAAATCCATGGGTCACAAGAGCAGTGCTGGCACCAACAACTCATTGAAAAGCCCCAAACATGGCTTGCACTAGTGGCTCTATACCATTTTCCAAAACATTTGCCCTACGAGGTCGCTTATATGCTACTAAATTTCTGTCATGTTTAGAGGGCTTGGCAACTTCTTTCACATGGTTCGCATTCACTCTTCGAGAAGGCATCCTTGCTTACTCAAAATATACACGAGACACTAGCTTAGGTAAGACATCAAACACATGTAAATGGGTATCCATACCTAAAGACACACTTGTGAACATAGTTCGCACTTAACAAACATACATGCAAACACAATTCACCAAGATACTAGGATTGCAAATAGCGTAGGGATGATCGGAGGCATAATCCTTCAAAAGGTACAACTAAACCAAGGCGATGTTGTTCCCAGTCCTACCCTAATCAAACTATTTTACATATAAAGCACTTCAAAATTCATAGTACGATGAACTGACCTTATCAATTCTGGTAAGCTTACCACACCAATTTTAGTGCACTCACTTCGCCATACTGGCGAACTTACCCGTCAGATAATCAGTCTAGCGCTAGCTGGCTTGGGCTTAATGAACTTTAACCTGGTGAGCTATCCTTTCACTCCCCACCTATCCTTCAACACACCATTTACATCACATATAATATGCTAAGTTATCATACAACAATAGAATATCATATAAGTATGAATGGAATGCAAAACATGCGAGCTTAGAAAAATAAACAGAGGAAGGATTCGCATGTCACCTAATTAGGAAATCTTTAGGATTTGCATGAAAGAAATAAATAGAGTATTTTAGGGTACGCATGCTCAAACATAAATACAAGTACATAGAAGTTATTATTAAGGTTCGCATACTTTATACAACTTAAGATCGCATAACAAAGTAACATATGAGTTCGTATTACAACATAAAGCATGAATTCGCACAAAAAAATGAGTTCGTAACATTTCTGAGGTTTGCATACTTCCTAGTTCGCACATAGACATATGTATCTAGGTTTGCATGCATACAAGCTTCACACAAAAAAAGTCATTCATGCAAAGGTTCTCACACTTATATAGGGTTTGCTAAATAGTAAGGTTATCAGTGCTGAGGGTTCACATGAATATTGGGTGTCACAAACAAAGAAGCATGAAGCAATATTACGCAATATAACTAACTCACTGTAAACTCTAATTTATATAGGTTTTTTCTAGTAGCTTTTACCACCTTTTTACTTAAAAATAATACTAATCCTGAGTATTTGTTAATTAATTTAGTGAATTTTGCTTAAACCTCGATAATGGACATGAATTTATAAAATATGCAAATTTGTGAATTATTACATGAATTTTGTGGATAAATTAAATTATTTCATGTTATTTATTAAAGTGTTATATTTAATTGTGCAGTGGGAACATGAAGTTGATTTAATAAAGAGCTTATTATAAAGTTGCATGAACATGAGCTATTTGTTTCCTAAATTGGACAGAAAAACCATGCTAAATAGATCAACAAGGTGTTATTTTGAACTTGTTAAAATGATTCTACATGGTGGACAAGTCTGATTATTTAATGGGTCACATGAATGTCCAACAAGGGGGAGTCAAGCCCAAATTTGGCACAAGCATGTTGGCTGCCCAAAAATCTATTTTGTGATATTTACTAGATGTCCCTACATTTGGAGAATCATTGGAGATCAACACACTAAGGTTGCCATTGAAACCGTCCAATTCATGCCTAAATTTAGCATGATTCTATGCTCAAATAAAATAACCATCATCCACTTTCTTCACAAAATGTAACTGGCCAAGAAATGGAGAAAATGGAAGGATTCCAATCCCTATTTTTAGTAAACTCTACCATCTACTTCAAATATAAATACCCCCACTCATTCCCCATTTGAATCATCCCTCATCCCTACATCCATCATTCTTCACATCTCTCAATCATCAATCATCATTCATTCTCTCATTTCCTCTCTCTTCATTTCCACGCATAGCATTCCATATTTTCTTTCTTAGCCAAAAACCTTCATAATATTATCTCTTGGCTGGCCACCTTGAGGAGCTATTAGCAAAGGATCAACACAATGATCGGAGGAAAACATCTTCAATAGAGTTCACAAGACTGTTGATTCGATAGAGTTTATTCTTCCTTTACTTTGTTATTTTGATTTTAATCATGTTTGTAATGTGCTTTACTATCTTGTCATCAACAATGGTAGCTTAATTTTTTTTAGCTAGGATGATTGCATTTATTTAATGAAATTTGTTTAAATCATGTCTATAGTAACAGTGGTAGCTTAATTTTGTTTAGCTAGGATGATTGCATTTATTTAATGAAGTTTGTTTAAATCATGTCTATAGTGTTTGTGTCTCATTCACTCATGTTTTCAATTAAACTCAAGTATGTATTTCATTCATATGTGATTAGATGAATTAGAATTAGCTAAGTAATCCTAAACAGATGACGGCTAGTGGACACAATAATTGAAATGTGCATGCTTAATTTAGATCCTAAACCGACTAAATTAAAAGTTCATAATAACTTTAACGAGCTCTATTATCTTTCATAATAACTTTAACGAGCTCTATTATCTTTCATAATAACTTTAACGAGCTCTATTATCTTGCATAGTTTTTAGGTTTATGTGATTAAACTATTTCAA
>CM025149.1:23555402-23576814 GCA_013467495.1 Gossypium gossypioides | reverse complement strand
TATAAACTGAGCTGTAAATATTTTATTAAATATTTATGGAGTGTTATTAAGGTCGTATTAAAATTTGGGTATAAAATTTTAATTTTTAGATATTTAATTAAATAAAAAGGATTAAATCGTATAAAATGCAAAATTTAATTATTATTAGTCATATGTGTTTAATAGCTAAAAAGTAATGATTAAAGAGCTTTGAATAGCAATTTTACCCTATACTTTTGAGTGGACATATATGTACATGCAACTTTTATATGAAATAAGTTGACAGTAAGGTTAAAATTGTAATTTAATAATAATTAAAACCCCGAAATAAAATAAAAGAACATGCTATCATCTTCTTTCTTAAGAGAAACAAACCGAAACAAATAAATGAAGGAAGCCATTTTTTAGTTAAGGTTTGGCCAAGCTCTAAATTTATGCATCTAAGTCCATTTTGCACTCGTTTTTAATGATTTTTATGTTTTTGTTATCGTTTTAGTTTAATCTAGCTAACCCAAGGGTCAATTTGTTAAATTGATAAATGTTTAGAATTTTAACATGGATGAAATTGAAGTGTTCTTGAAATTTTATGATAGAATATTAAGCTTGGTTGTTAAATATAAGTATTTTGTTAAGTAATTTTTTATGATTTTCAAGTTTAGGGACTTATTTATGAAAATGCTAAAATTAAAGAAAAATATTGCAAATTGATGATAAATATTGGTTGTTATAAAACTAGGTAAAAATCGGTTAGCATGAATTTTAATTAAAAATGATGAAATTGCAAGTTTTGGGACTAAATTATAAAAAGGGTAAACTTTGAGGGTAATTTTGTAAATTATCATTATGATGGGTTATAAGCAAAATTAATTATTTTTAATGATGGAATGGGATTAATTGAAAAGAAATATTTATCTAGATCAAGAAACGACTCAAACGGACACTAATCGTGGGAAAACCAAAATAAATGATTAGTCGTTGGATCACGTTAGGGCATCATTTTGGTACAGGTAAGTTTATATGAACTATGATTGTTAAATTAACTATTTATTATGTTGTTGTAATATCAATGACTTAGATTGTAAATGTATCAATGATATGTTGATTTGACGGGTAACAAGTCCCGATTGAACCTTAAGAATTCTTAAGATACAAATGACATGTCATTTGGGATTTCATGTTTTGGGTGCTGGTCATAAATGTCCTACCGATGGCTGAGGTCCTGCATTTGTTTCGGATTCTCCACAGCTCATGTCAGCAGCATCGTGTAGCTTACATTTCGACCCACAACTCGTGTGAGCAGGCCCATTTCACAGCTCGTGTGAGCATTGATGTAAAGGAAATGTTACGGTTATTTGTAAAGGTACAAGTCATGTGAGATTTCCCGAGTATTCGATGTAATTTTAGATGGTTCAAATGGTAAGAAAAGGAATGGAATGGTAAGTGACTTAATGGAAAGGATCATGACTATATGGAAGGGTTGATGCTTATGTAATGTATCTTATGAAATTCAACTTATGATGTAAATGAGTTTATATGTGTTGTTGATGAACCTATTAACATGTGAGTTCAATGATGCTTGAATAGGCTTATACTAAACTCATGGAATTGGTAATGGTTTATGTTTAATCTCTGAATTGTAATGTTGTAATTAGTAAGTAAGCAAATGGGTTGAATCATGATCGTATGGTAACGATGATGAATTAAATGTTATGTTTATACATGGTTGATTTCATACGTATCATGAATAAGTATATTAACTTGTGAGTTTGATGGTGTTATATAGGTTTTTATTAAGCTTATGACATTGTTAAAGGTTTATACTTATTCTATAAATTTCATTATTGAAATGGTAAGTTATGTTTTAATTTTATACGAGCTTACTAAGCACTCATTGCTTACGTAGTTTTTTCCTTGTTTTATAGATCATCGAAAGCTCAATTTGGTTGGAACCTTGTCGGAGACCTATCACACTATCCAGTAGACAATTCAGTAGTTTTTGAGTGATTTAGCTAAGGTTTATAATGGCATGTATAGGGTGATCTGTAAGAGATTATGGTGTATGTGTTAATGGTGTTTTGGCATGTATAAGCTTTGGAAAGCTATGTTGATTTGGTACACTTTGATGCTTTACCAAGTTATGTTATTTTGGTAACTTTAATATGCTTGTTTGTAAGGTTCTCTTGGCATGTTGATGATGGTTTGAAAATGATTACTTGTGACATATTTTAGTTCATATTTGAATTAGGTTATTATGCATGGAAATGAAAATATTAACATGTATAAGATGTTTTGTAATGGTAATTAGTGAGTGTGTAAATGGCAATTTGGCATGTTTATGCCTTGATGTTTATGTATGGTTGATGGTCTTGTAATGTTTGTTATGTTAAGTCCCTTTGATCACTTTAGGTAATTGATGTGCATGGTTATATAGTATGTTGATGTTGGCATGGGAAATGGTCATTTGTGACATGTTCTATTTACATGATGGAATTAAGTATTAATGCTTGAATTAAGGCAATATTGACATGTTTAGGTAAATAATGTATGGATGCAAATGCGGTACCTTTGAATGGCATATTGGTTAGGTGAATTAGGTTGTTTTGAAATGGTATAATTTTTCAAGTTTGAATGATGTTTGAACCCCTTGAATGCGTGATTAAATGGTTTGAAAAGTTATGACATGAAATTATTTTTAAATGGCTTGATTTTAGGTAATTTTGGATTCACGCGGCTTAGAACACGGGCGTGTGACACAGCCGTGTGAGGCATATGGCCTGGTGACACAATGGTGTGTCATCAGAGGATTTCTCAGGGTTTCAAGTCAGTGAGTTACACGACCTGGCACACAGGCGTGTGACACGGTCGTGTGTCCCTTGTTCGAAAGTTACATGGCCTGGGGTGATTCCATACAGCTGTGTGACCCCTATTTCCAATTTTTGTAACTTTTTTCTAAAGTTTCTAATTTGTTTCAGATTAGCCTCGAATTGCCTCAAAGCTTTTTCTCAGGCCACGAAGGCTCGATTTAGGGACGAAATGTATGATAACGAGTGGTTTATGATATGTTAGAATTATTCAATGTTATGATGTTTAAATGTTTTCGATTTTACGGTAATGCTCCGTAACCCTAATTTGATGACGGAGATGGGTTAGGGGTGTTACAATATTTATATGCATGCACTTGCACAAACTCAAGAAAGAAAAATCAAAACAACTAATTAAACTAAACTTAACAGAAATTAAACAGATAATAACAAACTGATTTTCGCCAATGTTGCCGATCCCCGACAATGGCGCCGAAAACTTGTTGCGTGTAAATAATGCAAATGTGCAATTGTACACGTCGATTCAAGTAATATAATGATGAGTGAGTATCATCTCCATAGGGATCAGAAGTTGATTTGAATTGGTAAGTATTACTGAAGATTTAAAGAATGAAATTGTGCAAAAGGAAAAAAGTATAAATTGGTGAAGGGAATTAATGAATGAACTAATAATATCAATTATAACTGAAAAATGACCAAACAATCTAAATGCCGTGGCAATTCACAAGAAACAAGTAATAATATTTCTGCTGTTGAATGATAAAGTTTGGAATTACTCAAAGAATATTTTCATAACATAATAATGTCATGGCAAATTTATGACTAAAGTATTACCCAGAGGTTTACTACTGCAGTCTACTTCTTTCAAAAGTTAAACTTTAATTACTATTCAAAGTTTGTGTATGTCTACAAGACTCAAAAATGATAACCCAGCTAACACTCTACACCTGTATAGATCGCATCTTCTATGTTTAAAGTGCTGCGAATATTCTTTCGAGTACTTGCCTATTTCAATCGATTAATAACCTGATGTATTTAATCCTTTCATATTCAAATCCATCTAAGATCATAACATATAATCAACCATGTTTAGAGCTTGCATGCATGCATTCCAACTAAACAAGAATCGAATGAAACGGTAATCTTAATCACAATCATACCATGGGCATTACAGTTAATTAAATATTCACCCAAAATTCCAACCCAACGATAATTAGCTCATGGGTTGGGCAATGATATCCAAAATTAAATCATTCATCAACACTCTCAATTTTTACGAATCACAAAATTCGAAACCAAGAAAACAGAACAAAGGTAGAATTGTAGGAAGTTCTTACTGCACTCTAACTTCTTATCAAGATTCTACGTAAACCCAGGGTAGATTTCTCTTCCCCTTCTTCACATCTGTGATCTCCCCTTCTTTAGCTGCTCCCTTCTTCTTCTATTCTAAATTGCTCTACTGCATTCTGTTGCAAAGAGAGTAACTACTCCCTTTCTTTTCTTTTTTCCTCACAATCCATGTTTTTCCTTTCTTCTCTTCTTTCTCTTCCTTTTATAGGGTAGATCCATCCCTCTCAGCACACATCTTTTACTCCTCTTTTCTAGGGTGATTTGTATGGTACACATATAGCTGGCTAAGAGTGACGTGAATAGAGTGTTGCGTCATATTCCTGGAATTGCCATGGAATTTTTGTTGGCAATCTATCCCACCATTTGTCATGGCAATGTTTCACCTCCTTCATTCTTTTTTCCTCTTCCTTTTTTCCTTCTTGCCTTTTTCATCCTACCTGCACCTACGACAAAAAACTACCAAACCTCTTTCCAGCAATTAAAAGTAACATAAATTTACAGTTGAAACACAATCCAAGCTTTAGTATGCAATGCTCTAGTAATAAGTCTAAAATACAAACATATTTCATTAACTACAAGAAAATACTTCAGTTTAGAGGCCTAAAATATAACTCTTTTCAAAAGTTATCACACCCCCAAACCTGAACTATTGCTTGTCCTCAAACAATTATGTATGAGTATGCATAAATGCAAGTATGCATGAGTTTGCCAAAACATTAAAATTACCAAATATATCACTAGACTATCAAAAATATATTTTTCACCTCTATTCTCAACAGTCTTCTAAATACAGAAAAAATGGTTCGAGTTTTATAGACTTATTCAACAAATAAAGTGCAGAAAATGTTTCCTAAAAATAAAAGTTTCTAAATAATTATAAAATTATGGCTAAAACAGACCTCTCCTAATATATTTAAAATATCATTCTTTTTAATTTCACTATTCTTAGTTATTCAAAATTTTAATTACCATTGTTTCTTTCTATAGGGAATTCATCTTGTCACATTATTTCCTTACTTGACAACCTCAATAGAGCAAACACTAGATTGCCAGATATTACATCATGCCACAATTTGAATGGAATTCACTCATAAATTTAAGGCTTTTAACTAAACAGATGGATGAAGCAAACAACTACCTCCTTAGCTACTCAGCCTAACACATCAAAAGAGTGTCGCTAAATTATTATTAACATGTTTTTTTAAACACTCTTATTTGAACTCATTTTTCTGATCAATAATATGATGGAGAAAACAAAGCATTACTGACCTACTCAATAAATTCAAGCATTACTGACCTACTCAATAAATTCAAACATTGGAGTGCAAAACTATTGCTAAGATATTCCTTATCAATTACAAACAGATTATTGAATTTAGGATTAAGAAATTTTAGATGCTTTAAAAGAATCCTACTACAAAATTAATTGTATTGATACTTAAGTTGTTCTACGTTTAAGAATCAATTTTCAAACAACTATCCTAAGCTAAACAAACCTAACTACTCGAATAGTTTTCTAAATTTATCAAAAAATTATTATCCTCATCAAATATTATAGACAAAAAAATATATTTAGCTAAGTTTGGCAATTGTTTAGCAATTGTATGTCATGGCAAAGTAAATGACAAGACAACGAATATTAACATACATATCTAATGCAACCTATATGCACAACACACCCCCAAACCTAAGGGATGCATTGTCCTCGATGCATAAAAATGAAAAATGTTAGAGAATATATATTTACAAATATAGAAATACAATGATAAAGAAAAATGAATGCATGAATTAGAAATAAAAGATTGGACAAAATGGTTGTTACTCTTAAGTGGGTTTGGTAGACTTCTTGGCGGCACGTTTGTAGCCCTGTTGCCGCTCTGTTTCACCACTCTCAGCTGGGACAGCTTTTTTAGTAGTTGTCTTGTAACGTGGACTAATAGGCACCTTGTCTTCTAAATCAGAGCCTGATTTCGTAAGTTCATCGATCAGTTGATGAACTGCACATTCTTGTGCGGTCATAGGTGTTTTCGCTCTTAGGTGGTCTAGTGGTAGTATTGGCAAGTGTAGGTGCTTGAGTCACATCATCATCTTCCTTCTCAGATTCAACATGGACAAATTTAGTTTTCTCTGATTCTCCTTCTTACTTGGTGGTTTGCTTCTTTGAAGTAGGTTTTTCACCCTCATCATCCTCCTCTTCGAGCTCCAACAACAACTCCTTAGGAAAAGCAGGGAATGCAGGCATCGGATGAGTAAAATTCTTTTGAAGCGACTTCTTAATAGCATTTTCCCTACATCTAACATAGCCCCAAAATATGGTCATTTCCTCTTGAGCTATGCCAAGATCAATAGCCACCAACTGTTGTTGCTTTTCCTGTTTCTAAAATTGTTGTTGTAAGGCCTCTAGGGACTCAAGGACCTTCTGCTCAAATGCAGTCTTAGAGGTTGATGGAGCAACATCAGTGGGCCTTAATGGAGAAGATGTTGGAGAGGGATTCGAATGTCGTGGTAGTTCCTTGCTAGAACATTTTAAAGCAATGTGCTTAGTAATGACACCTTTTTTTTGGGTTCATTCTTCATTGATTTGAAGAGGAACCTTGACCTTCTAACAAAGTACGGTTATAAGCAACAGAAAGTTCAGTGTACCAGCATTTTTCAGGGCACAATGATGGAACTCTCGAAAGATAATGTTCCCGACATTTATCTTTCATCCCATTATAATTAAGTGAATAAGCAGTAGATGTTCCTTTGAGATTGTAGAGTTATAGGTAGATGGAATGAGATGATTTTTGAGGAAATGATACCAGATACTATAGTGGGGCTTCAAAGTTACCCGATCAATGGCATAACAATCATTCATAAAGACCGTCCACTTGGTGCCCTCTACACAGACATCGGTGAACACGTGATTTAATTTTTCTATTGTTATTATCTTGAGGAAATCTACATGTTCATCTAGACCATCAGACAGCTCGTATTATACATTTATAGACTCGGCATCAAACAGTACTGAGGCACCTCTCACATAGATAAAGGCATTTTTAGGAGAAGTAAGATGAGCATAGGATTCATTTACCACTTGAGGGAGACCACCGTCAGGATGGAGACAGAAATCCATCTTGCTCCACCACGGATGAATTGGCTTGAGTATAGCCCATAAAAGGGGCATCTTGAAAAAGAAATCCTTTTTCCAAGCACAGAGGCCTTTTGGAAATGCATTGGTGGTACTTAGTTTCCACTACCTTGCTGAAGAATGTACAAGACTGTGCAGCAATGGAAGTGGATGGTGCTTGTTGAGCCATGGCAACGAAGATTATCACTATAAGAATGAAAAAGGTAAGACCTTTAAAAGTTTAAAGGGAAACAGAGAGCAAAATAGTAGAGAAATAAAATGAAGGTAATGGTGAAGAGGAAACTGAACCGGTTAGGGTAAAAAAATGAAAGCTAAAGAATCCATGACGTGGATGATAAGATTAGGCCTTAATCATGGTTTGACAGAAGTAATAGTAAATATTGAAGCGGGAAAAGTTAGAATATTGAATAAATTTAGTAAATTAAAAAATTGACTTATAAAATGAGTTGAGTTGAGGCTGAGAAACCTGGGCTGCAACTTACCTGGAAAAAAAGAAAATTGAAGTTAATAAATTTATTGATTCAACTGAAATAAATAGATTAAAAACTAAATAATTAAATAAATTGTGCAAGCGAGACATATTAATCAGTTTGAAAAATGATGGAAGTTTTATCCCGAAGTATAGGAGTGCCAAAGTAATGCTTTAATCGTTGGTCATCGACTTTGAAAGTAGACCCATTTTGTTTGTCTTTGACATCTACTGCTCCATGAGGGTATACCTGAACAACTTCAAATGGACCTGACCACCGAGACTTTAGTCTTTCAGGAAACGATTTAAGCCTAGAGTTGAAAAGCAAGACTTGTTGTAAAGGAACAAATTGGTGTGGCAAAATTTTACTGTCATGCCATTGTTTGGTATTTTCTTTATATATCTTGGCATTTTCATTGGCTTGAGTTCAAAATTCATCCATCTGATTTAGCTCCAGTAAGTGATAATTTCTAGCAAATTTCCAATCCATATAAAGTTCCTCGATTGCCCAGAATTTCTTATGTTCCAGTTCAACAGGCAAGTGCCATGGTTTACCATAAACCAGCTGGAAAGGTGACATGCCCAATGGTGTTTTAAAAGATGTTCGATATGCCCACAAAGCTTCATCCAGTCTTGTCAACCAATCTTTTCAGTTGGGATTGACTACCTTCTCTAGAATATGTTTAATCTCTTTATTAGAGATTTTTACTTGTCCATTCGTCTGGGGATGATATGCCATGGCAATTTTAAGTCACACCCCATATCTATTAAGAGCGTTGGTAACTAACTTGCAATCAAAATAGGATCCTTCATCACTAATTAATGCACGAGGGATACCAAACAGGGTAAAAATATTTTTATGAAGAAATTTCAATACTGATTTGGTATCATTTGTGGGTAGATTACGTCTTTACCACTTCATTCACAATAGGATTCAATTTGTTGTTTTGCTCAATAGATTTGCCATGGCAATCCAGTATTATCTTATGCATGCAAATTGTTGGACTGATTCCTTTGGTATATGCAATTGACCATCCCAAGGGTTTCTTAGATTTCCTTAAAACTCCCAATAATTGAGCCTCTTATTCTGGTGTTAACTTAGCATAGATAACTACTGGCAATGTGTTGTTATTTCCCATATACACATACTTCAAGTGCACTGGCAAGGGCTTTAATTCCAACTTAGAAGGATCTTCTATTAATGGTCGAGGAGGTGTAAAAGAACGGTCGGATAGATTTAGTAGTTCAAAGTTGCCCCTTGATCCATTTCAAATTTGCTAAACTTCCATCAATTTATCAAGATCTGCAATCATGTCTGCATCAATTAACTCATATACATCTACATCATTTTCTAAGTTATTAGAACAAAAATCTTCAATTTTTTCTTGTACTATTGTATCACTGATTTCAATAGCATGGCATTAGTCATCAGTATCTTCACACTTCATAGCATCAAAAGCATTAAAAGTTAATTGTTGATCATTAACTTGTATATTTAATTCACCTTTTTGGACATCAATTAATTTTCTACCCATGGCTAAAAAAGGTCTCCCAAGTATAATTGGGACCTCTTTATCAGCCTCACATTCCAAAATGATAAAATCTGCTGGAAAAATAAATTTGTCAACTCTTACCAGCACGTCTTCAATTTTACATTCTAGATGTGCATAAGATCTATCAGCTAACTGCAATGTGACAGTTGTAGGTCTCGCCTTTCATATTCCAAGCTCCCTGGAAACAGACATATGCATTAGATTTATGCTTGCACCCAAATCACATAGTGCCTTACCTACATACTGATTACCAATAGAGCAAGGTGTAGTAAAACTCCTTAGATCCTTTAGTTTTGGTGGCAATTTGTTTCGGAGCATTGTTGTGCACCCTTCAGTGAGAGCAACAGTCTTAAATTCTCTTAACCTTTTTTTATTTGATAGAATATCTTTCATAAACTTTAGGTAGTTAGGCATTTGCTCCAATGCTTCCACCAATGGTATATTAATATGTAATTGTTTCAAGACCTCTAGAAATTTCTTGAATTGAACATCTTGCTTAGATTTTTGGAACCGCTAAGCAAAAAGTGGCAGTGGTCCTCTTTTCGTTTGACTAAATTGTTTTGCCGTGGCATTTGTATCAGCAAATACATGTAGCATATGTTTCAACAATTTTCTAGTAACTCTTTTTCTTTGTAGCTTTCTCCCCTACTACTTTTAGAATCTTTTCATTTGCAAAAGTTGCACTTCCTTATTCACGAATGCTGTCATTCACAACTCCTGGTAGCTGAGTACCACTTCGAAGTGTAATGGCTTTGCATTGTTCCTTTTTTTGAGATGGAAAACTCTTAATGTCACTCGGTAATGCTCCTTGTTGTTTGGAATTCAATGTAGTGGTAATTTGCCCTACTTGGTTTTCCAAAGCTCTTAAAGGAGTAGTCTGGCTCTGAATTATAGCATCATTCTTGGCCATATACTCTTTCAATAAAGCTTATATAAATGAAGAACTTGAAGCTAAATTTTGCTGAGCATTTTTTTGTGGCAACGGTTGATTGTACCTAAGTGGTAAACTCGCAACATTCTGTCGAATAACATTACTAATATTTCCCCCAGGATTACTCTAACTGAAATTAGGATGTTGTTTCCACCCCGAATTGTATGTGTTGGAGTATGGGTTGTTGTTGTTGTTGTTGTTGTTGTTGTTGTGAATAAAATTCCCCATGTAATAAAATGAGGATGGATTTTAGGTGCATTCATCAAAGACATGATCTTTTCCACAATAAACACAGGCTAACTCTATTGTTTTCATTTCCTGCACTACAGATGCCCTTTTCAGTGTTTTAATCGTATTTGTTAAAGATGATACCTAAGCTGTTAGAGATGTAATTGCATCAAGCTTCATTGCTCCTGCAACTCTTCTGCTAGTTCCAACTCTGGTTGTGGGGTATTGATAATATTTATTTGTTATTCTTTCCAGAATTTCATGGGCCTCATTGTATAATTTTTCAAGTCAATTCTCATTGGCAAAAGCATCGACAACCATTCTTGTGTGAGCATTCAATCCATTGTAGAACATTTCCATTTGTGTCCAATGCTAGAAACTATGCATCGGGCATTTTCTTAGTAGCTCCTTGAATCGTTCCCATGCTTCATATAATTTTTCATCCTCTAATTGTCTAAACGATGTAATGTCGTTCCTCAACTTAGCATTCACGTTAGGAGGATTATATCTTAGCAGAAACCTCTGAAACAACTCATTCCATGATGCCATTTTACCTGATGCTAATGCATTTAACCATGCTCTACCATGATTAGGCAATGAGTAAGGGAATAACCTTAGTCGCAAGGCATCCTTAGGAACACCTTGTTGTCTGAATGAATCGCAGACTTCCAAAAAGAGTCATAACTGCAACCTTGGGACCTCAGTAGGCAATCCACTAAATTACCCCACTGTTTGCAACATTTGAAACATGACTAGCTTCAATTCGAAATGTTGAGTCTGAATATGTGGCCTGATTGTAACATCCCGTTTCTAGTGAAATCAGAACAGTGATTTTTGGACAGCAAATCTGACGAGTAAATTTTTATTGCATCATTATTTTAATGTCTATGGGACGTTAGTAAGGTTGTATTAAAATTTCGTGAAGAAATTTTATTGTTTGCATGATTAATTAAGTGAAAAGGACTAAATCGTAAAAAATGTAAAAGTTGACTACTATTAGTTAAATGTGTAAAATAGCTATGACAATTTAAAGTGAGGGGACCTAGATGGTAATTAGACCATTACTATAGTTAAGAATATTCATGGCAAGGTTTTGTTGTAAATTTTAAATAGTAATAAGGCTAAAATGGTAATTAAGGAATTAAAATGAAAAATTAAGGAAAAGATGAAATAAGTTATCATCTTTCATGTTCTTCTTCTTCTTGGCTGAATACACCATTGAAAGGGGGAGGAAGCTTTGCTTTGAATTTCATTTGCATGGTATAATTTTTAAGCTCGTTTTTAATTATTTCTATGTTTTTAAGGTTATTTTAACTTAACCTAGCTTGCCCAGGGATCAATTTGTAAAACTATTAAAGATTGAGGGTTATGCCATGAATGTTCTTGAATGGTTTTTTATGTTAAATGATAGATTATGAACCTTTGTTGAAAAATAAACAAGTTTTGTTAAGTGATTTTTGATAAATTATGGAATTGGGGATTAAATTGTTAAGGGTATAAATTATAGGGTTTTATTGTGAAAAGGTGATAAATATGAGTAGTTTCAAGGTCCCTTATATGTTTGATTAACATGGAATTTGATAGAAATGGTTAGATTTTAAGTTATAAGCTTAAGGATTAAATTGTGAAAAGTTAAAACATTAAAGGTAAAATGGTAATTATGCATAAATGTGAAATATGGATTGAATTGAATGTTTGAGATTAAATGAACTACTTAATTGAATATAAGTATTTATTTAGATCAAGAGAATCGGATCTAAATGGAGGAAAGGCGAAAGCTACGAATTAGCTCGATCATATTTCTACGTCCTAGTCGTTAAGGTAAGTTCGTAGTGTTTTAATATGTAAACAAATTTCTATTTGTGTACTTATATTATGATGCTTTAATTATTATATTTTTAGAATATTATTGTTGAATTGCACATACGTGCCCCTGAATTGCACATACGTGTCCCTGTTTGTACTTTGGTACCCTTGAATTGCACATGCGTGCCCCTCTTTGTACTTTGGTACCCCTAAATTACACATACGTGTCCCTGTTTGTACTTCGGTGCCCCTGGATGCACTTTTGTGCCCTGCTTAGACTCTGGTAACTCTGAATCGAATAATATATGAATTGTATTTAATTATTGTTAAATTAAATGAAATACTATGTTCTTACTAAGCTCTATAAGCTTATTTGTTCTTGTGGATTGTTTTGTCGATCATTGTTCCTGACATTTTGGATCGATCAAACCATTCGATTCGCACTATCCATCGATATTGGTAATTTTTTTTTATCTCTTAGGGTAGTGGCATGTATAAACTTATGTAGTTGAATTTGTGGTTGAAATGTATATAGGATGTTTTAAAGTGATGTTTGATGAATATGCAAATAATAACTAAATGTGTTTGTGTTTTGGTGTCATGTATGCATATTAGGTTATAATGCTTGTTTTAGAAAGTACTTTTGGTCACTTTTGGTAATGGATGAGAATGGTTTATTAGTATCATTTGATGGTTTGTGTGATTGAGATACCTTACGTTGTATGTTTAGTAAGTTTTTTGGAATTAGGAGTTGATGATTGGTAAGTGGTAAAATAAGCATGTTTAGGTAGGTCTTGATGATTGCAATTGATGTGCCTTAAATGGCATATTGGTTAGCTGATTTAGGACTCTTGAATTAGTATTTATATGTATGTTTTAATAGGGTTTTGATGCCTTGAATATGTGCACAATTGGCCTAAAGGATCATGCATGAATTGGTATTGGAAATGGCTTGATTTTTGGCAAATTTTAGGTCCACACGATTTGAGATACGGGCGTGTGACTCAGTCATCAAGCCCTTGAGACCAATCTTTTCTATTAGGTCGCACCACCTTCTCAAGGATTCCTATGATCTCACGGTTTACCTGTTCAAATTACCTATTTGACTATGGATGATAGGCAATGTTAATTTTGTGTTTCACGTCGTACTTTTCAAGCAACCACTTAAGTCATTTGTTTACAAAGTACGATCCTTCATCGCTAATTATAGCTCTAGGAGTCCTAAACCGTGTAAACACATGTTTATGTAGGAATTGCATGAATACCTTAGCTTCATTTGTTGGGTATGCTTCAGCTTCAACCCACTTGGATACGTAGTCGATGGTCACGAGGATATACTTGTTACCACAAGAAGAAGGAAGTGGGCCTAGAAAATCGGTGCCCCATACGTTAAATAATTTTACCTCTAAAATTTTTGTCAAGAGCATCTCATTCCTCCTTGATATGCTTTCGATCTTTTGGCATCTATCACAATTTTTCACATATACATATGCATCCTTGAACACTGTAGGCCAAAAGAATTTTGCTTGTAGGATCTTCGCTGTAGTGCGGGAACCACCAAAGTGTCCCCCACTTGGAGATAAATGGCAGTGGTACAAGAGCTCATCAATTTCACTTCATGCTACGCACTTCTTGATTATGTTATCTGCATATTATTTAAACAAAAACGTATAATAGCGACTATCATGAAAGAATTTCTTCCTTTTTTGGTATGTCATTTCTCGAGGAATTATTCGACATGCTTAATAATTCGCATAATAAGCAAACCAATGTATTTCATGAATTCAGTTTACCTCAAAAATATGCTCATCTGAAAAATTCTCATTGATTGGAACAAAGGATGAGTTACCTCATTTTTTTTCCAACCTCAACAGATGATCGGCTACTTGCTTTTCTGCACCTTTTCTGTCTTGCATCTTAAGGTCAAATTCTTGGAGTAAGAATATCCATCGAATTAGCCTCGATTTAGCATCTTTCTTTGTGAGTAAGTATTTAATGGCCGCATGATTGGTAAAAACTATAACTTTGGTACCTATAAGATATGAACAAAACTTTTCAAAAGCAAAAACTATAGCAGAGAGTTCTTTTTTAGTTACCGTGTAATTGAGCTGGGCTCATGTCAAGGTTCTACTTGCATAGTAGATAGGGTGAAATACTTTGTTCCTTCTTTGACCCATCACAACTCTAATAGTGAATTTTCTTGCATCACATATCAACTCAAAAGGTGAGTTCCAATCAAGTGTGACAATTATTGGGGCTGAGATTAACCGACTTTTCAACTCTTCAAAAGCTTCCAAGCATGCTTTGTCAAACTCAAAAATAGGATCTTTCTCTAACCACAAACACAAAGGCTTAGAAATTTTTGAAAAGTCTTTTATAAACCTTCGGTAAAATCTAGCATGGCCTAAGAAACTCTAAACACTCCTTTCACACTAACTAGAGGTGGTAATTTTTCAATCACATCCACATTTGCTTTATCAACTTTAATTACTTTTTTGGAAATTTTATGCCCTAAGACAATTCCCTCATTAACCATAAAATGAGATTTCTCCCTGTTAATAATAAGTTTTGTCTCCTCACATCTTTTAAGTACCTTAGCCAAATTACTCAAACAAACATCATAAGAATTACCAAAAACAAAAAAAAAATCATCCATGAAAACATCAACAAAATTTTCTACCATATCAGTAAATATTGCCATCATGCATCACTGAAATGTGGCGTGTGCATTACATAAATCGAGAGGCATTCGCCTAAAAGAAAATATGCCATGCAAGCAAGTAAAAGTGGTTTTGTGTTGATCTTCTAGGGCTACAACTATTTTGTTATATCCCGGATATCCATCTAAAAAATAGTAATATTCGTTACTTGCTAGTCGATCTAACATCTGATCCAAAAAAGGCAGCAGAAAATGGTCCTTTTGAGTTGCTTTGTTTAATTTTCTATAATCAATACAGATTCTCCAACCCGTGAGAGTTTTTGTTAGGATTAATTCATTACGTTCATTCTCGACAATTGTGATTTCACATTTTTTCGCTACACATTGTACCAGACTTACCTATGAACTATTTGAGATGTGATAGATAGTTCCCGCATCTAACCATTTGATCACTTCCTTTCAAACTACCTCTTTCATGATAGGTTTGTGTCTCCTTTACGCATCAATCCTAGCTCTTTCACCCTCTTCTAGGATAATTTTATGCATACAGAAAGAATGGCTTATACCTCGAATATCTGCTATGGTCTAACCGATCGCCTTTTTAAATTTCTTTAAAACTCCAATCAGTTGTTCCTCTTGGTTTTCTGTTTATTCTGCTGAAACTATCAAAGGCAAAGTAGAATAGTTACATAAATAAATATATTTAAAATAGGAAGGAAGTACCTAAAGTTTGAGTTTGGATGGTTCCTCGATTGATAATTTTGGTTGTGTAAATTCCCGAACTTCCAATTCTAGTTGTTCAAGTCGTGCTGGTTGAACAAAATCCCTCGAATTGGCTTCCATCAAAGCCATGCTTTCATTACCTTTTTAATCTTCCAATGGCCCAGACCCTAAAGTGTTCTCCAATGGGTCTTCAAAATTGTTCTCCCATTCTATAGAAACTAAGGTTTCTATCTCCTTCGTTACTAAACATTCCTCCATCGGATCAAGAAATTTCATAGCTTTAAAAACATTAAACGTTACCTAATCATCCTGAACTCTCTTCGTGAGTTCTCCTTCTTGCACATCTATCAATGTTCTTCGCGTGGCTAGGAAAGATCACCCTAGGATGATCAGCACTTCCTTATCTGCTTCAAAATCTAAGATAATGAAATCAGCAAGAAGAATAAATTTATCGGCTCTTACCAAAACATCCTCAATCTTTCCTTCAGGGTATGCTAAACATTGAATTGAAGTTGATGCTCGCTCCTAAGTTGCACAAAGCTTTACCACAGTAAGATTCTTTAATATTAAAGGGTATAGAAAGCTTCCAGGGTCCTTCAGTTTTGGAGGAAGCTTGTTCTATAAGAAAGCATAGCACTCATTCATTAAAGCGGCAGTCTCATACTCACTAAGTCTTTTCTTCTTGGACAAGATGTCCTTCATGAACTTCACATAATTGGGCATTTTCTCTAAAGCCTCCACCAACAGGATGTTGATGTGAAGTTGCTTTAGAACATCCAGAAATTTCTTGAATTGCACATTTTCAACGATCTCGTAAGCCTCATTATAAGACTTAGAAAAAATCGCACCATTCGTAGAAGCATCTACCATTAACCTTGTGTGTGTGTTGAGACCGTTATAAAATGTCTCCAATTGGATGCAGTGTGGAATCCCATGATGAGGGCACTTAAGAAGTAATTCTTTAAATCTCTCCCATGCCTCATACAAAGATTCGTCATCCAATTGTTGAAAAGTGGTTATCTCATTTTGCAAATTAGCGTTTTTGCTATATGGGAAATACTTAACCAAAAATCGTTCTGCTAATTCTTGCCATGTAGATATTGAACTTGGTGGCAACGAATTAAGCCATGCTTGTGCTCGATCTCACAACGAGTATGGAAACAACTTTAACCTCAATGCGTCTTCAGTCACACCCACTATCTTAAACGAATCGCTCACCTCCATGAATAATCGAAGGTGAAGGTGTGGATCTTCCGTGGGCATTCCACTAAACTGGCCCACTGTTTGGAGCATTTAAAACATCACTTGTTTCAATTTAAACTGTAGTGCCTCAATCTCTGGTCTCCTAATTCCCAGATTTAATTCATTAAAGAGTGGCACAGCGTACTGTCTTATGGCACGATCCTTATCATTAGCAATAAGGATTGGATTTTGCACATGATTGGCTCCATTTCCTTGTCCATCATTTTGATTTCCAAGTTCCATCTCGTCTTGTCTTTGAGCTAATCTTGAGCGTCTTCTTTGTCTAAATGTTCGCTCGATCTCAAGATCTATAAGTAATAAATTGATAATTCAATTTATGCTCATAAACACCTAATAAATCACAAAAAATAAAGAATAAATTAGTAAGGTTATAAGTTAGATAAAAATGGAATAAAAACCAATTTGAAAAGAATAATTTCACAAAAATGATTAAGGTAATAGTCCCCGGCTACAATGCCAAAAACTTGCAACGCTCGGTTTATACAACTGTACACAGTCGTTATCAAGTAATAAGTAAGTAAAAGAGTTATTGTCTCCATAGTGACTGTGTATGTTAATCAATATATTACAAAATTAAAGTTAACAATTTGATGATAAAAATACAAAATCTTGAGTGATGGGTGATTAACTAAATTAATTTATCTACATGCAAGTTTGATCTCCTAATACAATTTAAATTAAATGTGAAGTATGAAATGAAATGTATGAATGAATTTAGCAAAAACACAAACTTCAACAATCAATAACATGAATAGGCTAGGATAATTACATCATTTAACTTAGCTTATTTTTATCATGTTTAACAATGTTCAAAAATTATTCAATGACAACTCGATCTTTCATGAGTTTAGAAACCAAATTAAGTCCTTTCAGAATCTTTTCCTTAATAAAACATGCATTTTACTGATCATATTAAACTAAAGGTTTCTTAGGATTCATGTGAAGTAATAGGGACGGGTTGCGTTTGAAACAATTTAATCACATAAACCTAAAAACTATGCAAGATAATAGAGCTCGTTAAAGTTATTATGGACCTTTAATTTAGTCAAGTTAGGATCTAAATTAAGCATGCATATTTCAATTATTATGTCCACTAGCCGGAGTCTAGTTAGGATTGTTCAGCTAATTCTAATGCATCCAATCACGTATGAATGAAATACATACTTGAGTTTAATTGAAAACATTATCGACTGAGACACAAACAATATAGAGATGATTTAAACAAAATTCACTAAATAAATGCAATCATCCTAGCTAAACAGAATTAAGCTACCATTCTTGATGACAAGATAATAAAGCACATTGCAGACATGATTAAAATCAAAATAACAAATTAAAGGAAGAATAAACTCTATCAAATCAGCAGTTTCGTGAACTCTGATTAAAGATGTTTTCCTTTAATCCTTGTGTTACTCATTTGCTAATGGCTCTTCAAGGTGGTCGGCTAAGAGATAATCTTATCAAGGTTTTTGGCTAAGAAAGAAAATATGGGATGTTATGCGTGGAAATGAAGAGAGGAAATGAGAGAATGAATGATGATTAAGAGATGTGAAGAATGAGAGATGTAGGGATGAGGAATGAATGAAATGGGGAATGAGTGGGGGTATTTATACTTGAAGTAGATGGTATAGTTTACTAAAAATAAGGATTGGAATCCCTTCATTTTCTCAATTTCTTGGCTGGCCACATTTTGTGGAAGAAGGTGGATGAGGGTTCCTTTATTTAAGCATAAAATCATGCTAAATTTAGGCATGGGTTGGATGGTTTTAAGGGCAATCTTTGTGTGTTGATTTCCAATGATTCTCCATAGTAGGGACCTCCAATAAATATCCCAAAATAGATTTTGGGCAGCCAACATGCTTGTGCCGAATTTGGGCTTAACTCCCCATTGTTGGACAATTCTATAACCCATTAAATAATCAGCCTTGTCCACCATGTATCATCAGTTTAACTGGGTCAAAATAACACCTTATTAACCCATTTAGCATGGTTTTATAGTCCAACATAGGAAATAAATAGCTCATGTTCAAGCAACTTGATAATAAGGTCTTTATTAAATCAACTTCATGGTCTCACTGAACAATTAAATATAACACATTAATAAATAACATGAAATAATTTAATTTATGCACAAAATTCATGTAATAAAGCACAAATTTGCATATTTTATTAATTCATTTCCATTATCGAGGTTTAAGCAAAATTTACTAAATTAATTAACAAATACTCAGGATTTGTATTATTTTTAAGTAAAAAGGTGGTAAAAGCTACTAGAAAAAGCCTATATAAATTGGAGTTTACAATTGTGCCCTTGTCTTAAGACATAGAGCATCAAAGTTAAAATAAAGAAAATTCAATCAAGGGTCTCGAGACATATGGGTCAAGGTCTCGAGATATGGTCCCTTTGTTTTAATACTTCAAACTTTGAATCTAAGAATTAGAGAAACAAGGGAGACATGTCTCAAGACATTACCTTGCACTTAGTTAGTTTGACCCATGATTTGTAACCTAGCTTTGGTTTTACCATCTTTACCTAGATTTAATATATGAGGATCGTTTAAGTTCATTTTAACACATAATACATGTTTTGTTTTCCTTGCTTGCAAATTTTGTTTTAAATTTCCACATTTTTGTATGAACTTGATTTAGTTTTGAGTTATTTCGAAAAAAAATGTGACATCTTGCATTTGGATTCGCCGTATAGGTCGAGTGCATGGTATGTTTATAATAATAGAGACATAATTTCTTCAATTCCAATCAACCTAGCATATTGTGTCGATTTTTTTTGAGTAATATACTTGGAAATACTCATTGATTCCTTATTAACGTCGTTTCAAACACAATTGGTAGATTCCAAAATAATCGTTACTTGGGCATCTTTACCCTTGGCCATGAACCTCCTTTGAGTTTTTAATTCACCCAACTTTTCTATTTTTCAATCAAAAGCGAAGAAGAAAGGAATGAAAAAAAAGAAAGAAATAAAACTTGCTAACTCAAAACCAAATCCTGAAAGATCTCGTTGCAATTTCATAGAAGTTCATTGATATCTTCTTTTTTAAAAAGAAAATTGATTTCGATACATGAATGCTCCATATCACTTCTGCTTCTATTGTAGCAAAAGATTCTTGTTTTAGGTGGAAAAGGCCCGTATCAATAATTATGATTTTACATATGGACAATTCCTCAATATCTTGTTCATTAGCAACAAAATATTTTCTTTGTGTGGTGGTAAAAAAATGTTGTTTTTGGGGGAGAGATATTATTTCACCTTCACATTGTCCCAGGTATCTAACATATTCATACCTAATGATTTTCCACAAAGTGGTGACGAAAGGTATAACTTGTACAAATCTCCAGTTTGCAATTCAATACAATCCATTAGTTTGTAGAGCTATTTACTCAATGAACCTGATTATTGCAATTGCTTAGGATGCCATTTTTTAGTTTAGCTTCTAGAATCTATTTTTTAGTTCAAGGTCCCTCTTTACTAATTGGAATCAAAGAATTAGTAGATCTGCTCCACTCAAAATGGGAATGGGCTGGGGTTATGAACTTATAATCTATAATTTGATGATCAAGTTGATTCCATGATTATAAGTTGATTCCAGACCGGAATAGGGTTATATACATTCTCATTATGAGAAGGGGTCATTCAAGCGTATCTAAATAGATACTATGTTTACATATGGATCCCAACATCGTTAAATTCCATTTAGGATTAGGAATGGGCTTAATCGAGCCTCCTTTTTCCATATCTCTCATTATTTGAGATCCTATTCATCTCTTTTTTTCTTTTTTTTTGTTTCTTCTATTGAATCGAGAATTAATAAGTTTGATTGTCCATCTAGGGTGTTACAATGATCCAAAAAAATTGTAACTAAAATTAATATAAAATCATATTTATGATACGATTGACTGAAGAGTACTATCATAAAGATTTTTTTCCTTACTTTTATCCATCTAAGCATGAGAACCAAATAGTATAACATTTTCTAGCAAATTCTCAAGCTTACTCTTTAAGGAAGTATATCAAGGGGCATACTTTTTGTTTTTATTTACTGCAACCTATAAAATGAGACAATTTTGGAGAGAATTAAAAATTTGAGCATGATGAAAAAATAGCTTCATGATTTTAGTAGAATTATAATGCTATTTACATGAAACATAAGAAGTAGACCTATCAAGGTTGGGTTATTTACTTCTTCTAGTAGATTAGATTTTAGTTTTTCTTTTAATGCCTATTTTATCATTTATGTTTAAGGTTTGTGAATCCCCTTTCAATAATGTTGTTTCTAACCTTTTATTAAGATTGATTTGTATGATTAAAGCCTGAGACAAAAGTTTTTATAGTTTGGATAAACTTGAGTTACTATTTAATAACAAAAAATATTTCTATTTCAATTTCCAATAAATATAAATAATTTTCTGTATGAATTTTTTTAATATTATTTTAAATATTAAATCAAAATTTTTCAACAGCCTCAAGACTAAAGATTAAA
>CM025149.1:23455077-23472093 GCA_013467495.1 Gossypium gossypioides | reverse complement strand
CCTAGTGATATATTGAGTCTTCCACTAAATAAGCTTCTATCATAAAGAGTTTCATAAATTTGCCTTTAGTTGTCAGATAATCCTTCCAATCTTTGCAGTTTGCCTTGAAGGGCTCATTTTTTGTTGGAGAAGAAACACTTAAACTTAGATAAGTCTTTAGGCTTCTTGGTTCTCTTTGTCACATCTCAAAATTGGGTCTAGAAGTTTTGAGGATAGTTTTGGAATTTTGGATTGAAATTGAGTTCGAAAATTCAAAGTGAGGTAAACCAAAAATATGTTTGTTTATGAGTTTTTGAAGCTAAATAAATTTATAAAAAATAATGTGCTTCTTCGTTCTCTTTGTCACATCCCGAAATTGGGTCAAAAAGTTTCAAGAATAGTTTTGGAATTTTGGCTTGAAATTGAGTTCAAAAATTTGAAGTGAGGTAAACCGAAAATATTTTTGTTTATGGCTTTTTGAAATTAAATCAATTTCTAAAAATAATGTGGAAAAGACCTTTAATTTTAAAAAGAGGATTGTTTTGTAAATGAGTTTAATTTAGAGTAACATTAAAGAAATTATACCAAGTTTTAAAATCAACCCATTTTTCCCCCTTCCTCCTTACTTTTGACGTCAACAAAAAAAAAAGAGAAACACCCTTCATCCATTTTCTTTGTGTCATCCATTAGAGAGAAAAATCTCTAAGTATCATTCTTCAATTTTTGCTCTTCAAAACTCTAATCCTCTTGATTTCGGCCATCTTTCTCATATCAAATCTCCTCAAAATTTAGAAGGAAACACCAAGAACACCATTAATTTCTTTTTCATCCAACTTGTGGGTTTTCTAGAATTTTCTTTAAAATATTCATTTTTCCCCTCAATCAAGGTAATGATTCATTTTCCTAATAGTTTTTAATGTAGTTTAACTATTCGAATCAAGTTTTAAGCAGTTGAATCAAAGATTTTGTGTAAAAGTTGAAATTGGAATCGTTAATGGTGAAATTCGGGATTTTGAACAAAATTATTGTTTCAAAGTGTTTTTCAACTTGTTTTGATTTGATTATAAGGTGTTGAAACTTGCTTTAAAGTTTCATTAAAAGATTTTAAGGTTGAGTTTTCGTTACAAATGGCCATGTATGTCGAATTTTTGGAACCATGAATCTGAGCAATTTTGGCTAGTTTGAAGGTTGAGAATTATTCTTAGATGGGTAATTAGATTATTAGAATTGGTTTTAAGTAATGGGAATGAGTAAGGATTAAGATATTTGTGTTTCACCTATGCTAGTCGAAAATTTTAGTTCCAAGAGAAACTAGCCTTAAACCTGCAGTTTTAGTTGATTGAGGTGTGTTTATAGCTGTAAATTAATTGTGTTTATTGTATGGTTATTATGTGTGAAGCTTCAGAATCATTAGGACTTTCTTCGAGTAAGGCAAACGGCAAGGAAAAGTTAGTTTAATATTTCGACAAATAGGCAAAAGTGTGAACGGTGAGTGTTTTGGAATTGCAACTTGTAGACACAATTCATAGTGTTAAATGGGAGCTTAGGAGTAGCTTTCTTACTCCTCTTGTTTATTTTACAAAAATTGTGACTATGTGATGTGCATTGAGTAATATGATGTGTTAATATGACATATGATACTGTTGTGTTAGCTCTTGTGAAATGCATCAGTTGTGAGCATGTTAAACATGCCAAGTGATAGTGATGATGTTGTGTGTATAATGTAAATTATCAGCGAAAGTGTACAGAAAATGGTAAATAAATATGTGCATAATTATGGATACTTTGGTCTTGTGACCTTTTGAAAATGTTAGATATAGTTGGCATGCCATAAGATTTTGTGAGTACTCACACTTGTGTTGTGATTTGGGGCATTGAGGCTCGGGAAAGTTTGGAGAGATAAGGGAATGTAAGCTAAGCTTAATTCATCGGGATATGTTGGTGTGTTGGAGAGTGTTAGCTTGATGCTACACTTTTGGGATATGTTCGACTCTTTGAGTCATTGGTGTGTTGGAGATTCGTGTATCCAATGCATGGTGATAGAGTCCACTTTTATGTTTCATAGTCTCAAGTTGTCAATTTATCGATTAATGAATTAGTTGTTAATAAGTGATGCAAAAATATTTTTGTTTGCCACCATGGTTAAGGACGGACGTAATTATGCTTTGGTTACTTTCATTTAACATATGATATTATGTTTAATGGTAGTTCTTCCGAGCATTCACTAAGCTTGTTTAATCTCACACACTCATTTCCAAAACCATTGCTGATAATTAGCGTTTTTGAAGTGAGCGGTGCGGTTCTAAGAAAGTTATCCACGTTAGACTATAGTGATTTGAGTAGGTGATATTATTATCATTCTTTGAACTTTGGGAATGAAGGCAATGTGCTTAGAACTTTGGCCAGTTATTATTATGTTATTATTGGTCCATTATGAATGTGGGATTTTAGAATTTCTAGTTGGAAATAATAATTATTTTTTATTGTTTCACCTTGATTCAAATCGATAAGGTATAAGTGTTGCTTTGGATTGTTTTTGTTTGATGTTTGATACTATGATGGTTATTTCTTGTTAGAGTAGAAGTTTGTTGAGCATAAAATATACTCTATTTTGCTGTATTTTTGCAAGCATGAGCAGAGGTACCGATAGTCGGGACATAAATATTTGATACCTCAGAGTTGAAATGTGTTTTCGAGAAGTCAGTAGCTCAATTTGGTATCGATACCCAATAACAAGTATCGATACTTAGGGTAAAAATACCGATACCTTTACACATGTATCGATAAAATGTTTTTTTTTAATTGGTAGAATGCTAGTTTGGTATCAATTTTGTTACCAATATTGATACATTTTCCCCAAAATATCAATACCTGCATTTGTGTATCGATACCTACGTGGTTTTCTTTGGAAATTTATTAAACGATCTTTAAGCATGTTTTTATATTGTTTCTAATGTCATTTTTCGAATGTTGTGTCATAAACACCTCCGTACGTATTTACGTTATTAATAAATGACCTCGCTTGTATGTTATGCGTGTATGTGTAAACTACATTGGTTGATGTGATATTCTGTTACTCGGGTCTCGTGATCGGGCCGGGTGTGAGTTGTTACACTCTTCTTTTTCACTTGAGGTGGCCTAAAGAACTTATTATTGTTTCTCTTAGCGTCTTTTCCCTTCCTTGTAGAGGAAGAAGCAACAACTGAGTTTCCTTCTACTTTTCAGACCGACTGATCGCCATAAAACATCAACTCATAGGATTATAATTCCTTTATGAGTTGTGTAAGCGCAATATTCTTATTCCCAAGTTTATATACGACCCGAAAGCCTAAAAAATCCTTGGATATGCTTTTGAACACCATTTCAATCTGTGTTATATTCCAGTTTGGCCTCATTACCCGCAACCTCGACAAAGTATCCCATAAGAGGGATCATATGGTCTTTGACCGAAGTGTCGGGCTTTTGCTGGGCATTCATCAAACAAGTAATAGCCGATTGTCGAGCCAAGGTAGCTCGGCCTCCAAACATGTCTTCTAGTTTGTCTAGAATCACTTTGGCAATCTTACAACTCTCCAATTGCTTATAAAGGGTGTTGGTCACGCTTATCAACATATAGCAATGACTTATCTCATTAGGCTCCACCCAGTGTTTTCTAGCCTTAGCTTAAGTGGCCAGAAGGACCACCTGTGTTGCCATGAGTGGGCAAACTCTGGCTATCTCTAATTAACTTTTTTTATAAATTTCGCATCTACTTGTTCAATAGATGCACTACTACCTTGTTGGTTTCGAGCTAGTAAACAACTTTAGGGTTTCTCACAATACCCTAGAACTAAGAAGATACCTTGATTAAATTGTCATTACAGATGATACACAATTTATTTGAGTGTATTATTTGTGGCCAAACGCACACTGCCTTCTACTATAACAGCCTTTACCCGTCTTCGTCGTTGGGAACGAGTTACGGTGTGCTACAGTATGAAACAGAATTATAGCAAACAATTCACAATCAAACATGGAAAATTTTTATCATATAAATTATTCAATATAATATAGAGCCATATTTGAAGCTCAATAGAGCTTACGTGAGCTCTAAAATGAACTTGTGAACAAACAGAGATCAAATTGCAATATTTTCAAAAGTTAAAGACAATCATACAGAATAGGAGTCACACGGCCGTGTGCCCCAACCGTGTAAATCTTTGTGTTTATGTAGACCAAAAGGTTACCTTTTTACAAAACACACACGACTGTGCTTATGACTCGTGTCCCTCACATGGTTGTCTGGTCACCCGTGTAGTACCAATTTGGCCACTTTCGTCCATTTTTAAAGCCATTCAAACTTGAACATTTTGGTGCATATTTACACACACTTTTACCTACATTAATACAAGCCAAAACATGTACAAGTCATTCACCTAAACCATTTCCTTAAACAACTAACCAATATGCCTCAATGGCACCATTTCACAACAAAATCTTTTGAATCATTACAAACCTTTTAAGCATAAGTTTCAATCCAAAACTAACATCTAAAATCAACCATGTTACGATCAAATACTAACCCGTCGATACCATTTTCATATACCAGAACTTATACTACCATTTCACATTTAAAGGAAAACAAACTTATCAATCCAAACATTTTATGTCAACCTATAAAACATTAAAAGTTAGCCATTTACTAGTCCCAAACATGGCTTACAGTAATGCCAATTTAGCCATTTACTAGTCCCAAACATGGCTTACAGCAATGCCAATTCCATTATGCCTTTCATAAAATTTTAGCACATACAAACCATAATCAAACTTAGCCATTATACATCCATTGTCTCGAGTAAGACACATTTCAAAGTTGGTTATTCACTTGCCACATACATATCCTATAATAATACCAAAACATCCAACATCATTAACATCATTAGACCAAGATCACGAACATCCAAGATAACTTAAATAAAAATACAACCCTATATACATTCCACATAACTGAGTCTAGAACAAATAAAAACTATTGAATTAGAGGTTGGATAGTGTGAGCTCCGAGTTGATCCTATAACAGCCTATTTTTCAGTGGTACCGAAAACGACAATTTTTGAACCCCGTATTCAGATGATCAAGTCAGTAGTATTATTTTATAATACTTACAAGTCTATTATAGAGTTATATTAAGTTCTAATCCAATAATTTTAGTGATTGAATAGTTAATTAAGGTATAATGACTAACTCAATAAAAATCGTAAAAGTTAGTCACTATTAATTTTATTATCTAAATTGTTTAAGTAGTAAATTTTCAGGGTGTAATATAGAAATTATGCCATATTCTATAATATTAAACGGTTTTTGTTTATTATTATATGTTAATTTAATGTTTAAATAAAAAAAAAGTTAAAACATGTTACAAGTGGTCATCTTCTTCCCATTTTTATTTTTTTTCACCAAAAACTCAACCTAAAAGGAAGAAGTCATTATTTTCAATTGAAGCTTTCGGTCTCCTTGTATGTAAGTCCTTTTAAGTCTATTTCTTTTATCAATTTTATGTTTTTGATATCATTATAGCTTAATCTAAGTAACCCGAGGATCAACTTGTAAAACTTTCAAAGATTTTGAAAGTTTCCATTTTTTTGAAGCTTTTAAAATGTTTAATGGTGGAATTGTAAACTTAGAAATAGTAAATATGGCAGAATTATAAACATAGAAATAATAAAGTATTTTTTTAAGTTTTGAGTTAAAGGACTAAATAGTAAATATGTTAAAGTTTATATGAGATTTTGGTAAATTATGGTCTTATAGTGTTATATTAGGATTAAATTGGTATTGGATTAAAAAATGGAGTTTAATTATGGAATTTATATTGGTTTCGCTTTTAAAGACTAAATTGAACAAAATTTTAAAGTTCAAGGAAATGTTATAAACTGAAATTAATAGGTCATACGCATGTATACGAATAAGGTAATGCATTTGAGATTGATAAATTGAATTTAACTAGTATATAGATCAAGTGTTGAATCAAACAGAGGAAAATTGAAGAAAAGGGAAAATTGCAGAATAGTCCCTATGATCAAATTCATTAGCTAGTTGTATTAGGTAAGTTCATAGAGTATAGAAATTTATTTACATGTATTGATTTTAATTGAGTTTTGAATATATCTATATATAAATAGTTGTATACATTGTTGGATAAAAACTTTGAAATGTTATAATTAATACTAATGTGAGAAATGATCAAATTGAAAGGCTTGTATACCTGAGAAGATTCATGTGAATTTTGAATGAATGTGACTAGATTATGACTTGTGTACTAAAAATATAAAAGTGTCTATGTATATTAATTGTTACGAATCTTGTATAAATGCTCGTTTGAACATAGTAAACAATTAGGATATGATTGGCATGCCAATAGGGTTAGAATGTGTGCTTATACAGATTTTCACTTTGGTGACCCTATTTGCACTTCGGTTTCCCTGATAGCACTACGGTGCTTCCTGGTGTGGTGTAGTTACCCGAGTATCCAAATTACTTTTACTATAGTTCATTGGGCTAACTGAACTTATGAATATTTGTTAAATGATTCATTGGTACATGTTGAATATATGTGAAAGTACTAGATTGAATAACTTGATAAGTGATGGATTATTAGTGAATTGGCATTATGAAAAACTCACATGTTTCTTGTGAACTATTATGTCAAGTTAATAATGTTATGATAATTGTTAAGTTATATTGGCTTAGTTGAGGTAAGCTTGTTTATAATATAACTATGAACTTACTAAGCTTACGTAAAGCTTACTCTATTCCGTTTCTTGTTTTCCTGTAGTCAGCAATTTGCGAAACAAGTCTATCAAATCAACTCCAGAGCTCACACTATCAAGTTGCAGTCTTCGTAGATCTTGAGACCATTTTTTTTTCGATTATGTGGCATGCATATAGGTTGACTTGTGATCATGTGTTTTGAATTTTAAGCAATGAAGTTGTAAAGTTTGGCAATGTTTATTATGACATGTTGGTTTGAAAGTTATATGGTATACTTGGTTGGCATGAATTCTATATGTATTTTTAGTTGATGGGTGCATAGCATTGAATCATGAAAGGTTATGAGGAAGAAAAATCGATCAAGAGGAAGAAGAAAATAAAATTTTCTTTTTCCTTTCCCTATAGTCCCTTTTTGTTTCTTTTAATTTCCATTATTATTTTAACTTAAATTTACTAATTAATAAATCTTTTACCGTTCAATTAACTCAACATGGTCTAATTAACATATAAATCCTTGAATATTTATTCATTAAGCCCTTTTAACTAATAAAAATCTATAACGATTAACCTTTACAGCTTTTACAATTTAGTCCTTGTACTCTAATTAACTATCTAATCAATAAAATTTCTGGACCAAAATTCAATTAACCTATATAAAAATTTTGTAACTATTTGGGCTCAGTTGACGAAAAGAAGGTTTCGATACCTCATTTTCCAAAACCACTGACTTTAGGGTCGAACCGCTTGTACTTTAACTAATTGTCCAATTAACAAATTTATCAAATCAAAATTCAATATAACTTATAATAGACTTGTAAATATTATTAAATAATGTTTACTGACTCACTAGTAGAATTGAGGTCCCAAAACCACTATTTCCGGCACTACTGAAAAATGGGTTATTACAACTACTTTAAAGATGCCTTAGTGAATGGGTCAGTATGAAAAGGTGTTGTTGACTTGTAGTCGCTAATAATATTGATATTGGATTTCTATGGTGACACAAAGGTTCCAAGAGAGTACTGCTATGTGCTTATTTTGAATAAATATAAGAGATTACAGTCATATGCTTCTTTTGTATTAAGCTCAATATATATTTAATACAAAGTTTATGCTTTTAGATTAATTAATACAACTATGACTTGTACCAAAGCTTTAATTAGTACAAGAGGATGTTGTTCTTGTTTATTCTCATGTCTATTTAGTATTGAACTCTACGTAGGTTGTATATTAAATTTAGATAAAGGCTTAAGTAATGAGATTGAATACTGAAACCGATAAGATTCTCTTACTAGAGTTGTCACACCCCAGTTCAGGCAGGTTCAAGGCTAAGGCCTATAGTACTGAAAGAATATGTGTTTGGGTAATTCGCCTATTTGCTTCTTGTGGCGTATACTTTTCGGTGCATACTATATGCTGAGTAATTCAGCGGAAATTTTATTTTAGATTATTTTGATTAGTCAAAGGGGAAAGGCCTCAGCTGGAAAAAAGAAAAGGTAAATTACAGTATAATTTATCGCCAAATGTATAATACACTCGGTTTGTTTTGGTACTATTTTCTTTAGGTTATGAAGTGCTTAGTTAGGAATCAATTGAATTGTCTGTCTTAATATTTATTACATAGGGTTTTTAATTATTTTCTTTTGGAGTCTGTAAGTGATCTGTCTTAATTCGATGTAGCAGATTAAACTAGTTTTTCGCATTTGAAGAGCTTGAATACAAGCATTTTAGTTAGGTTTTAGTTAAGTTTTTGTTACTTCATTTAAATTTAATAAATTGTGTAATTTGAGTCTTTATTGACCTTAGGGGCCGAATGAGGCCTAAGGGTGAGCTAATATTCTTTGTGAGTGTGTAGGAGACCATTAGAAGGTGTGCTAACTCAAAACTGGTTGTTGTGTTGCAACACGGAGAATTGGATGTCATAACATAGGGAACAGAATAGAAGAATTTCAAGACTGCCTTCGGTGTCGTGATACACCCCTGAAGATACCTTGAGGACAAGCATACTACCTTCGATGTCGCGACACAGGATCTGGTCTGTCACGACATCAACTTTGTACAGGAAATAATAACGAGCCAGGGGCATTTTGGTTCGCACAATCAAACATTAAGCACGAGAATGGCAACTAACCTAGGGTTAACGATGACATCCACTCTAATTCTATAAATAGGCTCATTTAACACATGTTATAGACAGCTTTTGATATTGTATAATTTTCTTTATAGTTTGAGTCTTTAGTTTTCTCTTTTCATAGGCTTTAGGATTATTTCTAGTTTTGATATTTCTTTCATCGGGAGATTTGATCTATGGAACTCAATTAAACTTTGTGTGGATTTGACATTATCTTTAATACGATTCAGGCTTCTCTTAAACCTTATTTCTTGATTCGTTATTCATGTCTATTTTCTATATCAAGTTCATCATGTTTATGAGATCCATGAGAAACTAATCCTTTTATGGGGGATTAGTGAGTGGAGGTTTGATTAATTAACTATTTTGTAGGGTTTTCTTAATGGATCAGGTGTTTGGGAGAGGAAGAACATAAACCCTAGGCTTGAAGACCCTAGAAAGTCATTTAGGTGGGAATTAACCCAAAATTGGTATGGCCTATCTGTGATCACCTTAACCCCAAATCGAACTAGACTGTGAGGTCGAGAGATAAGTAGTTCTTGCCTACTCGTTATTCGAGTGGAAGATTGGAAGATCCTGGTAGGGTAACGACTAGTTGATTGAACGAGAAGCCAAAAGCAATAGTTGGCTATGATTACTAAAGCAAGCTAAGCACCTATGCTCAACTTTGATACTGTTTAGTTATTGATTTTCCAACGCTTCATTATTATGTTATTTTCTTTGTTACTATAAAAACCTCAAAAATCTCTATTTCTGTTTTGCGTAATATAATTTATTTAAAGTACTAATTAGATCTATTTGTGTTTAGATTAGGATTAATTTAGTACTTGCCTCCCTTGGGTACAATACTCAAAGTACTCACCTACTTCATTGTAACTATATTACAACCTAACCCGTATACTTGCGGACACCACCTTTCGAACATATTTTGTGCAGGATTTCTACTCTAAACATTAGTACATCTGAAAGCGGTCAGTAAGCCAATAAGAGAGACAAACTCTGAATTCAAGTGACACTTTTTGAATGTCTGTGAGGGAGATTGGATCATGTTTATATATAAGTTAAGAGCTTTGAGAGGAGTTTTCTTCTGAACTCAAAATGTTACTCTTTAATTCTTTTCTGAAACCTATTTCATTTCTTCTTCCTTGCACTAGAAACTTAAATTCTTGGTTTAACCAGTGGTTATTATGCCTATCTATAGCTTGATTACCAACTTTGACTGTCTCTTCTAAGCTAGCAGTCTTGGCTTTATGATAGTTACTAGTTTCTTGGAAAAGCCCACTCCACAGATTATATTCCACAGATAGGGTTGTGTAGACTTAGCCAATAACAAGAGGGGGATGATTATGGATTTGAAGCAAGATAAGATCGGAGAGATTCTTTTAGTTGGAAGGGTATCATGCTATTTTGACTCTGAAAGATAGAACTAGAAGAAATCAATGATGCCCCTGATGTATATAAGTTGTGCCATGGAAAGAATTCGTTTGCTTCTATAGAATAGGATGGTTGGGGTTAAGATCATGAAGGAACTTTTGGCTAATCTGATGTTAATGTTTCTACTAGGACCTTAGCCAGACGATGATGAACATTCTAAATGGGGGAGTTTGCATAATGGGCAGGCTCCATTGGGACTCCTAGCACTACAGGAAATGTTGGAATTGGTGGGGAAGAAATTTGTGGTGTGAGTAACCCCTTTCTAAGTCTACGCCGCTTCAGTTGAGGGCGTTCACTCTCCTCAGCATCTTGAGTACCCTCACTGAATCTGGGTCTCCTCTAATTTTTCTTTGCTGAGACTTTCTTTGAAGGGGCAGCAACAGCTCTGTAACACCCCTAACCCGTATTCGTTGCTAAAATAGGGTTACAAAGCATTACCGTACAATTTGAAAATTAAATCATACATTTCATACATTGACATAACATGATTTAAAACATTAGTTCACATACATATTGTCCCTTAATCGAGCACTCGAGGCCCTAAGAAATACTTTAGAAACAATTCGGGACAAAATTAGAAACATTTGGAAAGTTTAGGAAACAGTTAGAAAATTTGGACTGCAGGAGTCACATGGTCTTGTGGCCAGGCCATGTGACTTACATGGCTAAGACACGCACCCATGTCTCAGGTCGAGTAACTTTCAAAATAAAGACACGCGACCCTGTCCCAGCCCGTGTCCTTACCCGTGTAACTCTCTGAGTTGGGTCACAAAGTCAAGCCACACGCCCGTGTGCCAGACCGTGTAACTCTCGAAATAGCCATACACATTCGTGTGCTAGACCGTGTAACTCTCGAAATAGCCATACACGCCCATGTGCTAGGCCATGTGATAGGCTGTGTAATAGCCTAACTTGCATGAATTAAAACCTAAAGGGGACACACAGCCATGTCGCCTGGCTGTGTGCCATACACGGTTGAGTCACACGCCCGTGTCTCAAGCCGTGTGGACATGAAATTGACCAAAATCAAGCTATTTCCATCACCAATTAAAGCATGTACCTACAAGCATTTAGTGCACATGACCAAAGCATCAAAATCTTACCAAAACATGCATAAAATGACCAATTCAAAATACTAAATCCATTCAACCAATATGCCATACAAGGCACCTCAAATGCAAACATACAAATTTACCTAAACATATACATATAGTTAACCTATACCACTTCAACATAAACCTACCATTTGAACCTTACGATTCATGCATCATATGTACCTAATTGACACAATTCAACCATCAACAAAATGGTACCAAAACATCCAACTCATACATACCACAATCAACATCTAAGCATTCAACTAAACATTAAACATAAGTCCATCTATACATGCCATTATAACCTTGGCCAAAACATCAAAAACTTCCAATACAATCGCTGGATGGTGTGATAAATCTTTGACAAGCTTCCAAACCAATCGAGCTTCCGATTATCTATAAAATATAGGAAACAAAACTACGTAAGTACATAATGCTTAGTAAGTTTGTAAAACATGAAATATAACTTACCATTTCAATACATAACATTAAGATTAAGCATAACATAATCCAACCACAAGCTTAGTACAAGCCTAAGCACCATCAACAACACATTTTAGTGCATTCCAACATAATTCACTTGAATTAACATAAGGTAAGTCATTATACATGAACATATTTCATTTGAACTTATCATTTTCATGAACATATGTATACTTCCATTAAAGCTTACCATTTGAATCCTTTACATAATACATGGTTTAGGTCATTTGAACACTTACCGTTCTTTTCCTTTTCATGCCTGTTGAACCATTTAGAATATCATTGAATACTCAAGAAGCTCACACGAAGTGTGCTAAACATATAATTGTAGCCTTTCCTTTACATCATTGCTCACACAAGCTATGAAATGGGTCTGCTCACATGAGTTGTGACTCAGAATGTAAGCTATAAAATGCTGCTCACACGAGCTATGGAGTATCTATAACAAATACAGGACCTCAGCTATCGGTAGGACATTCAAGACCAGCATCCAAAACATGAAAACCCTAATGACATGTCGTTTGTATCCTACGAATTCTTAAGGTTCAAATGGGGCTCGATATTCGTCGTGACATTGTTGGATATACATCATTTGATTACATGGAAAATAACACATTAACATATAAATCATTATAACATTAAAATGATATTTAATCATGTGAACTTACCTCGATGACAAAGAAATAGAAACGAGATCAACTAATTTGAGGCTTTAGCTTTTCCTTGGTTTAGATCCGTACGAGGTATCTTGATATGCAAGCAAGGACTTGGCCAAACGTTTAAGCTTCTTCAATGGGGTTTTTCTTACCCTAATTTCAGTAGAGAGGTGAACAACAAAGATGATACATTTGTTTTCTTTATTTTTGATTTATGATAATTTATTAATTACTAAATTAACCTTGGCTTTTAACATTAAAATTACTTAATCATATGTCCATCTTTGTCCACTAACATTACAAATGGTCTAATTACCATCTAATTCCATTCAGATTTAAATTTCATAACTAATAGATGCCTTTAACTAATAGAACTTTACTTTTGTACCTTTTACAATTTAGTCTTTTTTACGCAATTAAACATGCAAACGTCAAAATTTCTTAACTAAATTCTAATACGACCCTACTAACATTCCAAAGACATTAAAATAATCATAAAATAATAATTTACTCATCGGATTTATGGTCTCAAAACCATTGTTTCGATTTCACTAAAAATGAGTTGTTATAAGCTCTCTCTTTAGCACGAGCCTCTCCCGAAATAGCAGTAATGTCCCTATTTGGTGATTGATCTTGTGTAGTGTGAGAGTTGGTGGATGATCTTGCACCATCAATAGGACAATTAGCTTGATTTGGAGATGAATAAGGAGAAAGAATACTTAGAGGTTTGATACGCCAGTTGCGAGATCGAATCCTACAAACTTTGTAGAAAAAGAAAGGAGGTTCCCCTTTATGCCAAGTCAAAACTTGTGTCAAAGTGCTTGTGGCATTAAAAGGCCAGGCCTCAGAAGCTGAAGGCACACTAAAGTTGTTTAATCAATTGACAGGATCATTTACTCATCGACCATTTGGGCTTTGATTTTATAAAAAGTATTAGAAGACATTTCTAACTGTCACAACTTCTCCCAATTCAAGTGTACTACCCCTCTATAGCATCTTATACTATTTTAACGCCACTTATAAATCAACTAATTAGTAATAAGCACAAACAGGTTCTCATAGAATTGACCAACATGTAGGAAAGCTAAACCCACTTTCAAGCTTATAAATAACATGTATGAATTTGTCTTTATTTAGGTGCAAGTTTTAGATATTGTTATGTATGATGGGGTCACAACCTTGAAGAATACTAAAATAGGCATTTCTAGTAGACGTTCCTTGTCTCTTAATTTTCAACTGATAAAACTTTTTGAAAACACCAAGAAGGGTGGTTCATTGTGCATGTAGTAACCAGTGAAATAGTTCACTAGAGTCCACTAAGACAAGACTGATAGATGTCCTAGTGCAATGCCATACTCAGTTAGTACGGAGCAAAAGAATGGGTGTAGAGGTAAATGAAAGTCAGCCTCCAATAGAACTAAAGGAAGGAAGAATGAAACCTAAGGAGTTGTCACTCAAGCGAGACCTAGGTGGTAGTATGAACTCATAGGCAAAATTTGGGTGAAGAAGACCCCGAGTGCCCAGATATTTGTGAACCTCATCTTGAGTAGTACAACACTCATACAAAGAAGTATCCACACGCGATGGAGTATCTCTAGGACCATGAGGTCCGAAGGTGAAAGGATTTCTAATAACTTTATTCGAGTTATTTTAGCCTCTACCCCTCCTTCAATTAGTTGTTTTGACCATATTTTTTACGCGTAAAAGATAAATTAAAGGAAATGAAAGAAAAATGTTACCTTTGGAAAATCTGATATTGAAGATGAAGAAGGTAGAAAGATTTAAGCAGAGTAAGAGTTAGTGTTTTGATCAATTTCATAAAAGTGCTTGAAGAAGTGTTTATGTCTCTGTTTTATAAAAACAAACTTGTGCAAGAATATTATTTCATGAAAATTATTTAGGTTCTCCAATATAATTTTGACATCTATCAAAAAGAGTAAGCGTGTAACATTTAAATTTACGAGTGTAACTGCCAAATTATGAATTAGCCCAATTCTTGGTATGTACATGGCGTGGTCATTTGGGTTACAGTTATTTATGTTGAAATTCTCCAAAGTTAGAAATTTCGAGGGTGAAATTTTGATAAGGGCAAGAGAGTTGTCACACCTCAGTTCAAGCGGGTTCAAGGATAAGGTGTATAGTACTGAAAGAATATGTGTTTGGCAGGTTGTAATTCACCCATTTGCTTCTTGTGGCATATACTTATGGGTGCATAGTACACACCGAGTAAGTCAGTGGAAATTGTATTTTAGATTATTTTGATTAGTCAAAGAGGAAAGGCCTTAGGTGGGCAAAAAACCAAATTATAGTATTATTTATCGCCAAATGTATAGTACGCCCAATTTTTTTTGTACTATTTTCGTTGGGTTGTGAAGTGCCTAGTTAGGAATTAATTGAATTGACTGTCTTAATATTTCTTACGTAGGATTATTAATTATGTTTCTTTTGGATTCTGTAAGCCAATAAGAGAAACAAACTTTGAATTCAAGTGACACTTGTTGAATGTCTATAAGGGAGATTGAATCATATTTGTATATGATACAAGAGTTCTAAAAGGATCTTTCTTCTAGATTCAAAATGTTACTCTCTAATTCTTTTCTGGAATCAATTTCATTCCTTCTTCCTTGCACTGTAAACCTAAATTCTAGGTTTAACCAGTGGTTATTTCGCCTTTGGGTAAGTATTACAACTCTACATGTTAAATTCTGAAAAAGTAAGTCTGTAAGGAATGTGTGAACAATAAGAAGTAAGTATAAGGTTTGGTATGGGGGTTGTAAGTGCTTAAGATGAGGGCAAGTTGTATATGAATAAGTTTTTAATGTTGTTTCTATGTTCTATAAGCAGTAGTTATTGTTGTTGGTTTGAAAGAGATGTCTATGTCTAGAGCTTAAAACTGCAGAAGGTAAGTTAATGTGAGTCTTCATCCTGATTCCTTATTATGAATTGTTCAAATCAAAAGTATGTTTGTTTACATACATAAATGGGGTAATGATGTTTACGGAAACTGGTAAGGTATGAGTATAAAAAAATATGAGAGAAGTGTCGTAATAAAGTGTATAAAGTTCAGTTAAAGGAATGACGTTTGATAAGCAAGCAGGTAATGTCTGGTATGTGAGATGTATGAGCCAGAAAAGTTGTGACCTTCTAGGTAAGTGAATGTTGAGTTAAAGTTTTACTGTGAAGCCTCTAGTAAGGCAGTTTTAATGCTAACAAGACTGGCATATCACATTCTAAAATCGAGCATAAGACCATGAGGTAGAGGCCCATGGTAGCTGGTATGATTTGGAAACTTTCATGGTGTAGCCTTTAGTAAGATGAAGACTGGATTGGCAGAACAAAACATATTAATGCATGTAAGACCATATGGTTAAGACCCACGACACAATATGATATGATTGTATGTATGTTCATGGTGTAGCCATCGATAGTGTATGAATTGAAATGGCAGGTCATGATACATGAAACTCTGTATAAGTCCATGAGGTGGAAACCCATGGTAGCTTCTGTGAACTTCATCGGGATAGTAAAAATTAGATTTTGCATAATGCCCTTATGGTGTATTTTGTTTGAACCTTGATGTGTGGTCTGTCATGAGTGTCTAGTAAGTTGTTTCTATCTTTCTTTGCGATAAAATGTGAATAAATTATGTTAGCTCCATTAAAACTGGATGAGATTAGGTATTGATAGGCTCAGAGTTAGGAATTGGGTAAGATTTGTGAAATAATTGAATAAGTTTTTAGAAAGAACTGTGTAGCTGTATGATAATGAAGATATCCGTCATTATGATCTGACAGTGTTAAATATGGTTATATTTGTAGTTATGAGTGACCTAAGAGATTTTCAACGTAAGATCATTTGTGTTGTGAAATGTGTAACACCCCTAACCCAAATCCATCGCCAGAATAGGGTTACGGAGCTTTACTAGAGTTTACAAATCAAACAGACAGAAAATGCAAACATTTCATATCATATAGCATTCATGTCAAAAACCAATCGAAATCATACATATTGTCCCTTATACAAGTACTCGAGGCACAAAATACGCATTAGAAACAAATCGGGACTAAATCAAAAACTCAAAAAAAATTTAGAAACATTTAAAATTTTCAACACTGCAGGGGTCTCATGGTCGTGTGCCCAGGCCATGTGACTCACACAGTCAAGAAACATGCCCATGTCTCAGGTCGTGTGGACATTCAAAATAGGGACACACGGTCGTATCCCAGCCCGTGCCTATGCCCGTGTAACTCACTGAGTTGTGCCACACGGCCTGGCACACGGGCTACTCACTTGCCCTCTTTAATAGATACAGGGGACACACGACTGTGTCACCTAGACGTGTGTCACACACGGCTAAGACACAAGCCCATGTCTTTGCCGTGTCTTTGCCCATGTGGACAAAAATAGGTTATTTTAGAAGCCATATTTCTCACCCAATTTGGTGTCAACCTACAATCAACATTATGCATATCAACAAGCCATAATT
>CM025149.1:23363915-23376299 GCA_013467495.1 Gossypium gossypioides | reverse complement strand
ATAAACTTTTTTTTTTTTTAATACTATTTTGGAATTTATTTATTTATTTTGGTATTGAGATTCACAATCCGCTTTTGCAGATAATGGTTTGGCTATTTTAATTTTTATTTGGAATATAAAAAAATTAATGGAGAAAATGAAAAGAAATATTTTTATTGACAGAAGCAATAAACACATGGCTGATGCATTTCCTCTGAAATGGAGAAAAGGATAATCTATATCTTCAAGTTTGTAAGAACTTTTCCAGACCAAGATTTAAGAATATACTTTTCATTATTTATGAATTAACTTTCTCTTTTTCTTTTCAATGAAGTTGGAATCGTAGATGGGATATTAAAACCAATGTTCAAATAACCTTCTTTCTTTTAATGGCTACTACTATCTCGAACCAAACACCCAAATCCAATCCTGCAACAGCAAATGAGCCGGCCAAGGTGGCGGCGCGTGAGGAAACGAAAGGTAACCCAATATATGATTTTATTGAATTACAAAACCAGATACGTAATTTATGGATGAATAATCAATAATGTGCAAGTTTTGTATATCAGATGATGAAATAGCAGTAACGTGGAGAGAAGAAGAACCCGCACATTACATATTACAAATCCAATCGCTTCCGTTTCTTTTGGAAATCCTTTCAGAACCTCAAGTCGCATTTGAAGCATTTGAAGCTTGTGGCTACAAATGGTGAGTCCCTTCAATCAAGTTTTACTCTGAAAGATTCAACTCATTTTGAGAATAGTTTAGACTCGATTTACGGGTTTTTCAAATCAAGTGTTAAACTCATTTGATTGTTTTATTTATACTTTAAAAGGATTCATACTTGGTGTTTTCCAGATAATAAATCAGAGTTGATTATTTTTTTGCAGGAGTTTGATATTGCACCGGGAAATCGAAAATGGACATGTCTACCTCTCTCCTTACTTACGAATTATGGACATTCAACATCTTGACCATAATTGGAAGATTGATGCTCTTATAAATTTTTTTGTATATCATCAAGGAATGAATCGATACATCACCATTCAAGGTAATATAGTTAAGTCTGTTCATGAGTAGGAACAGATCTAATGGGTCGAGTGATTCATATATATAAATATTGATTATAAAATATTTTAAAATTGGACCCTAGTGTCATACTGATTCCCAAGTCTGTTTTGGTTTCCAAATTAAAATGAATATAGATGGGAAAGTGAAACGATTCAGTGCAGAAAAGGTAGAAAGTGGATTTTCTCGACTAATGCTTATCGATCGGCTGAAACTCCAAGAAAACACCTGCAAATTTGGAGTTGAGGTTTTTGTTGTAAACCCAGAAAAGGAAAAAGGGGAATGTTGTTGTTCCATCCTAGACCTCCACCTTGAAGAAAACCCTGTTACTCGGCTCATCCACAAGTTCTCCAACTCATCTGGACTCCAATCCTTCGAGTTTAGGATGGGGAATTCTGAATGGTACGTTTACCACTTTTTTTTTGGAATCAGAAAGGTGTTGAATAAATATTATGATTATTTGTTCAGGGAATTACAACTTTATCCCAAAGGTGTTCCGGAGGTGAAGAGAAAATATTTATCCATTTACCTTAACCTAAAAAACTCGGAAGAGGTTGAAAGTGGAAACAAATTGCATGTGCAATTGAAGCTGCGAATTAAGTCAAACAGTCCAAGCAATCCCGGAGGAGGTGAATCTAAATACGATCCAACAAAACCCAGAAGAGGTGAGTTGAATGTATAATCACTGAATACTAGTTGCAAGGCTTGATTTACATACTATTAAACAAAGTGTAAATTGTGATGTAGGTAATGCATGGTTTAGCAGTTCTCAGAGGTGTTGGGGGTTCCCGTACTTTATGAAGTTGGCAGATCTAAAACAGACGCCTGGCCTTATTGATAATGATGATTTAACTGTTGAAGCCGAATTTAATTCCATTTACGTTATCCAAGACCTTTCCCTGAACCACACGCCGCCAATTTAGACTAATTTGTTCCATCTAAATATCATCATAAAATTACTCACTGTATTTATTTCTTAATTAGCAGATTGTGGTCTTGAATAGAACTAAAAAACAATATTTAAATTACATAAACACGTTTTGTTTGCATTGTGAGTTTAACAATAGTAAAATGGTGGACCTAGATGTAAATTATGTATTCAACAGAATTTGAAATCGCAAAATTACAATCATAATTTAATATTGTGGTTGTAATCTCCTAGTAAATGACATTGAATAATTACACAGTTGTGAAAGAGCTAAACATGCAATAAACCCCACCAAGGACGATTAAAATAATTTACTAAATTTTCTAGGAAAAGGTTGTTCGTCAATCAACGGACAATGCCTGTCTGTAAAAAAACTACTACAAAGCCCCATTAATGGGAGAGTATCGATCAGTGATTGATAGCATTTATTTGCGTCACACATTTTACAATTGTCGGGAATCTAGAAATGGTTGGAGGCTCCGGGCCAATGCATTTATTGCTTAATCAAGTTTCTAATAACATATGGAAGTATGCCGCCATTGTTGAAGTAGGCCAATTCAACCTGCAATTTTAAACACCCGTCAGTTCTGCTTTTATTCACCTCATCTTCAATAACTTCTTAGAAGTTTAAAATATGCTCATGTCAAATATGTATTCATATCCAACACTCGCACCTCCAAATAACATAAAGGACTAGATTATGTGTGAACATAAACATAAGGTATAACTTCAAATTATTCTCGTGAAGGACCCTCTAAGCATATACAAAAACATAGAAAACTTACAATGTATCTATGCCAAACATACAGTTGAAACGCACACCCGAATCCAAATATCGTAAATTGACAGTTTCAAACCGAGTCAATTTAGATATTTGCAAATAACCATGTCAAGGACTAAGGAGTAGCATATTTAGACCTATATTGTTTTGACTCTTTATTTTTCTTAACTATTCATGTTTGACATTTTTAGACATGTTATAAGAATATGACCTACAAAGACCCTCCAAATATATATGAAAACCTAGGAAATCTGAATTACCCGTGTTAGAACCACTCGAATCTGACACTTATATCTGAGTCCAAAAAGTCAATAATGTAGATTCAAACAAGGGGAGCATTTTTCATAAATAAAACTGTTAATGCAGGGATAGTCACGTGATAGCAGATGATAAAACACAATGTATACTGCACTATTTCCGCACAAAAAGAAATATTTGAAACAATTCTGTACCTCAGTGTCGAAGCGGATAGTGCAGGTGAAAGACTTCCCATTATCCGTCGTGACAGTCACGTCTTGACCGGGTCTTATATCGGTTATTTTGCTTGGGAGATCTATGGTATAACGCTCATGACCGGTTAAACCTAGTGTGTCGGCGTCCTCCCCAGACTTAAAACAAAGTGGAATGATGCCCATTCCTACCAAATTACTTCGATGGATTCTCTCAAAACTTTTGGCAATTACTGCTTTTACTCCCTGTCATGCAACAAAGTTACTCAGGTGAACAAAACAGCAAGCATGCAAGCTACTCCAGTTGGACTCACCAAAAAGAAAAAAGAACTAAACTGTCTTTCATTGTTGAGTCAAGCTTGAGCAGCTTGGGCTATGGAGCTCAATTTTTTACTGGATATATGAGTTTAACTAAACTGAATTCATTTTGTTCTTTTTAGTCTTGAAGCAAGCTCAATTGAGTTTTAACCAAGCTTCAAGACTCAAATTCTGAATGGAGCTCAAGCGTGTTAAAGTTTTAGTTCGACTTGGCTTAATTACACCTGTACACAAAGCACATAAAAAGACCAATAAGAATTTCTTCACAGCGGCCAAATCAAGACTTACCAATAGCATTGGACCTTTCGCAGCCCAATCTCGGGAGCTACCACTTCCATATTCAGCTCCAGCCAAAACAATGGTGTCATATCCTGCATCCTTGTACCTCTGAAATTACAGATTGATTGTTCAGCTAACTATGCGTATAATTTGACAGCATATATAATCTCATATTGCATTTAAAACAAATCAAAACCAATGATTTGATTGTAGAATTGACATTTATTGGAAACAACAAATCTATAACGAAAGTAGTGCTAAATCAAGATTTGTTGTGTAATAAGGTAACAAATTGGTTTAATATGAAGTGTGATAGACTTCAACATTGAAGAACTCACCATTGCTGCATCAAATACATAGAGTTTCTCTCCTGTAGGGACATGTACCGTTTTTGGGCCAACTTCCCCATTCAACAGCTTGTTCACAAGGCGAATGTTAGCAAAAGTTCCACGTGCCATCACTTCATCGTTACCGCGACGACTTCCATAAGAGTTGAAGTCCTTGCGCTCCACCCCACGGTCAAGTAGGAATTTTGCAGCAGGACTGTCTTTATGGATGCTTCCTGCAGGAGAAATGTGATCTGTTGTGATACTGTCACCAAAGTTCAATAAGCAGTAAGCATCTTTCACGCCATGGGCTCCAGGAGGCTCCATGGTCATGTTCTTGAAGTATGGAGGCTCATGAATGTAGGTTGAGTTGGGGTCCCATGAGTACATAGTGGAAGAAGGCACTGATAGCTGATTCCACATGGGATTGCCCTTTGTAATAGCCTCGTAAGTACTTTTGAACATCTCTGGCAAGACACTGGATTGGACAGCCTAAATCAGCAGAAAAGTTCAAGCTTATAAGTTTCATGCTTAAACACGTGAAATTAGCAATTTTAAGCAAACTGCAAGTTTAGGGTGTCTACCTCTGCAATTTCTTCAGTAGAAGGCCAGATGTCCTTGAAATAGACACTCTTACCATCCTTCCCAGTTCCAATTGGCTCCTTGTCAAAGTCAATATCAACCTGAAAAGTCCCCATAGTTACTGATAATAAAAAATGATACTGCAAAAGCTACTAGTCCATCAAAAAAATGAAATGCACTGATCTAAGTGACTCAATTCTAAAACATATATTATTGAATAAATCTTATTGAAAAGCACCTGACATTTTTTTCCAAGGAAATTAAATCTAAATGCACAAGAATTAACTAATTTAGAAGATAACCACCATTGAACTCTCCAACATTCTGAGTTAACATCAGATTATATATGGGTTATATATATGATAACATTAATCTTGGTAAATATTTAACAAACATAAGCATAACCAGTAAATAATTAGGTATTATGTACCGTGCCAGCAAGGGCATATGCAACCACTAAAGGAGGTGAAGCAAGGTAGTTGGCTCTTGTTAAGGCATGAACACGACCCTCAAAATTCCGGTTCCCAGAAAGTACAGCGGACGCTACAATGTCTGTGTAGAATATTCAAAATATTTTAGATTAGCCGGTTAAAAACTGAACATTAAATTTGGCAAGGAATAAGATTAATATGTTAAAGTGTAACACAATATTTGAGTATTTACACGCTTACATCATGCAATTTATGAATCCCAAAATCTTTTACAGTTAGAATTTTCAATGGTACCGTTTTCTGAAATAGCAGAGGCAACTGATTCATCCAATTCTCCTGAATTTCCAATACAAGTTGTGCAGCCATATCCAACAATATGGAAGCCCTGCTTATTCAAATATTCTTGCAACCCACTGCATCATATAAACCAAAATTAGTGAACATATTTCTTATGATTATATAGAAATATTTTATAAAAAGGATTTTCACTCCAAATCCATTTCAGATGCAAGTAGAAACTAAGGAATACCTCTGCAGTAAATATTTTGTAACAACTCCTGAACCTGGTGCAAGACTTGTCTTTATCCAAGGCTTGACCTGTAGAACAATTATACAAGCAAAATTCACTTATTCACATTAATATTAGTATTCATATAGTTCAAGGAAAGGCAAGGAAGTATGAATACATTGAAAAGGGGTTTTTAAGAAGAAAGTGAAGGTGCAGGATGAGAAGAAAAGATAGTAGGAGATATTGCAGAGAAGGAAAGAGCAGCAGAAACATAAAAATAGAAAAATGCCAAACCTGTAAACCAAGTTCACAAGCCTTTTTTGCAACAAGACCTGCCCCAAGCATGACACTAGGATTTGATGTATTGGTGCAGCTCGTAATAGCAGCAATCACAACACTGCCATGCCTAAGCTCTGCTGGCTGTCCGTGGAACGAAAATTTTGCCACTTTGTCCTGTGCCTCTTTTGGCACAGCAAAGCCCTACAACATATGGTAAGACATTCGGCAGAATGTTTAAAAGTTTCAAAAGAAAATAATTCAAATAAATTTACACCTTGAAGGGAAAAAGTTCTGATCAAACTTGGTCTATTTCATTTCCTACCTAATCATATTATTTTTATCCTTTAGTTTTCTACAGTGCGATTCTGTTACTTGAGTCACCCACTTCTTAGAAAAGCAGTACATGGATTAAGGTCTAGATGGTAAGAGGGGTAAAAGTCTAGAAACAGGGAAAAAGAAGAGAGAGAATTGTCCACATAATGATTCAAATGAACATGTCATAAGTGAAGATGCTTTCTTTTTCCATGTTTCAGATTCATGATTGAATATTTAACACTATTAGAAGTTAAGTGCCAGATTATGGTCATGATTTTTTTGAAAGTTATGCTACACATACAGTATGTAATCAAAGGTATTTGGCTTTAAGGTTTGAGCCAGGTAAATATTACTTTATTGATCATCGTACTTCACTATCAAATCTTTAGTACTTTGTTTAACTAACCGAAGGAAAGTTAAAGAAACAAATTGTCAATTAATTCATGGTAAATAATTGTTTACGTAAAACAGACAATGAGCAGTAGTGAGGACATAGACAACAACAAAGATGTGGAGCACATTCAAGACTCACCTTGAAACCAGCTTTATTATTAAGACAAGAATTCCAATCGCTCTTCATTTCTCTCAAAGGAACCCGATCATGAGGTCTGGAAAGAATAGCAGCAGTTAACATCGAAATAGTACAGCAAATCATATTTAATATTTAAAAAAGAAGCTAATTCCCTGACAAAACAAACAAGAAAAGTGGCAGAAAAGAAAAACCTCTTTGGTCCTGATATACAGGGTTCAACTTCAGCAAGGTTTAATTCTAGATATGATGAGTACACTCTTTCTTGTTGGGGCTGAACATATCAAGACCAGGTTGGGGAGCAAGCACAAGTAGAAAAGGAAAGAATTAGACTAGTTATATCTGACAAGCGTAAAGGACAAGTAAAATGAAAAAGGAAGAAAAGTTCTTGCCTCATTGTAGTCGACGAACATTTTATTTAAACGGAGATATGATTCAATCATTTCCACCTGAATTTGAGGACAAAGATGTCATCTAGTGCTTCAGTTTCAGTAATTGCAGATTATGGGCTGTTATAGGATGAAGTAGAAAACTCACAGTTTCATCACTTCGGCCGGTCAATTTCAGATACTGCAAAGTAACATGATCTACAGGGAAGAATCCCATGGTTGCACCATACTCAGGAGACATATTAGCAATGGTAGCCCTGTCAGCCAATGAAAGTTCACTCATACCGTCCCCTATAAATTCATACAGAATAAAAAGGTTATAAAATATTTGATAGCCAGACATTAAGAAACTAAGAGTAACTTGCAACAACCCTATGAAAAGCAATTACCATAAAACTCAATGAATTTGCCAACAACACCGTGCTTCCTGAGTATTTGTGTCACAGTTAGAACCAAGTCTGTAGCTGTCACACCATTTCTTAATTTTCCAGATAACTTGAATCCAACAACACCAGGCAAAACCATGCTCATAGGCTTTCAATTTCAAAATCATTAATGTTAGGAAAAAAGGATAGAAGAAATGCATATTCAAGCAAGTGAACAAGAACATGAACAGCATGGTTAAAAAAAAGAGTAAAATAAGAAAAGTTGGATAGTATATAGGGTAACAAAATCACAAACAATTATTGTCAAGGTCAGTTGAAGTATCATCATCATCTTATTTTGTTATAACGTTTGACACAAAAACAAAAGAAGCCAAAAACGGTTGGTAAAGACGAAAAATAATTAATGTGAGATACAGATCACATGCACACATCAAATTATGTGGCAACTTTAGTTAAAAGAGGCTTCACAAATCCTTCGTTGAAAGTTCAGGCTCATTTTTCACTTTTATTTTAGCATGTCATATAGAAACATGAACTGGCAATTATTAAATAGAAAAGAACTGTGTTGTACTCATCATTGAGGGGTTTAACTAGAAACTACTGAAATCATCGCCAAACAAACCACCAAAATTTGGGGAAAAATATAGTTCTATGGAAATACCTACCTGACCAAGCATGGCTGCCTCAGCTTCAATACCACCAACTCCCCAGCCAGCTACTCCAAGACCATCTATCATAGTTGTATGGGAATCAGTTCCAACCACACTATCAGGGTAAAGCATGCCGTTGGTGTTGAAAACAACTCGTCCAAGATATTCAAGATTAACCTAAAATTTTACAGTGTCAGCTCAATTTGCCACCATATTTACATGGATTGTCTATGAAAAATTCAAATTAGTGAAAAATGTAAGCTTATTTGTTCATTACTTTTCATCAGTTAGTAAAAACTTTTCTGCACATAGATCATTAAGGATATGTCGACTATTATGTTAAAAAGTGTTGATTGCACTTTGCACTCTGTTTCCATATCACATACCTGATGCACAATACCAGAACCGGGAGGAACAACAAGCATATTATGGAAGGCAGTAGATCCCCATTTAAGGAAAGAAAACCTTTCCTTGTTCCTCTGAAACTCAAGTTCCATGTTTGCTTGCACTGCATTTTCTGATCTTGTTACATCAACTTGAACTGAATGATCAATGACAAGATCTACCGGAACCTGAGTATTTTCAGCAACACACCGTAAGGATAGAGTAAACAATAACTTCATTGCACAATAGCCAGGCATGTTGTAACAGGACCTGTGGCATTTGAAAGTTCATGTTTTTGAACTGATATCAAATAGAAAATTCTATATGACTTCCCATAAATCATCCACAGCAGCCAACAGGATCAAAAATTGAAAAGAAAGATATCTCACATTGAGAATACAAGACAAATGGTGGTTGAAGATGATTTTGTACTAACTATGACATTAATAAGACATGGAGAAATTTTCTCAAGATCCACAACCTTATTAAGGCAAAAATATGAAAATATTGCAATCTTAAACTATGGCATCTAGAAACCGTCCATCCCTCCAAAAATAATAAATGTTTGAAGATACTCCAGAACTCTCATCACAGTAAATATTCATGTAATTGATGTAAACAAACGCACCAAAGGATTAATCTTGTTTGTATCACTGCCAAGCTTGTGCATAGCATCACGCATACAAGCAAGGTCGACCACAGCAGGCACTCCAGTGAAATCCTAGCCAAACAAAAAAGGAAAGAAAGGAAAAGGAATGATTTAAGATAAACAAAGCATCAATTGTTTCTTTTGGTAAAGATGTGCATTTATGCACATACAGACATAAACTAGGTTTATCAAATACCTGCAAGAGCACACGAGCTGGCTTGAAGGGGATTTCTACTTGCTTTGGTGATGTATTTTGCCAATCAATAATTTTCTCAACATCCTCCTTCTTGACTTGGAAGTTGTCACAGTTACGAACCGCAGATTCAAGCAGGATTCTGATAGAGTAGGGCAGTTTATCTATTAAATATAGAACAGAAACAAGGAATAGATATGATCAATCACACAATGAAACTGGAGACAGGCATGAAGTAATACATCAAATTCATCAAGTGAATATATATAAATTTAATTTCCATGAGAAAATTTACCAATCCTTGGATCATTCAGGGCAGGCAAGCTATAGAACTTTCCAAACTCGCCACCACCTGGCTTTGGAAGACTGGTCAGGACTGCCTTAAAAGGATGTTCAGCAGCTGAAAATCATAAAAATAGTTGAACGATAAAATTAATCACCTGATAGTTTTTCAGTTTAGGTATCAACTTCAACGTACTTCACATGATTAAAATCTCGAGGGAAAAAAAACAGCTATATACATATATAGGTATACTCACAAACATAACAATCTTTATACTGATTTCATAATACAATTCATCCCTTTTATCCTGTAATTAGTAATGAAATATTAGTTAAATTGAATCCGATGAATAAAATTTTAAATCTGAGGCTTATCATTAATTGGACCCGATCAAGCAACCTAAGATTTTGACTGAGAGTCTGAGACCTTAAACTAATCTAAACTACATCAGTAAATAAAATGTTGAATTTAAGATGGGATAAAAAAAAATCCATCAAAATAAACAAAGCTATATAGCAGTACCCATAGTGGAAAACTTCCTCTCGAGCCGTTCGATGACAGGATTAACAGCTCTGATCTGAGCACGAAGGCTAAAAGGAGATCTCCAATCGAGACGGTGGCTCCATCGCGGAACAGAGCAATGGAAGGAACGAACGGGGGCGGAGGCAAGAGATCGTTGGTGATTGAGAAGCGAAGGAGAGCTTGGACTGAGATTCCGAAACGAAGAATGAAAGAACCGAGTTCGAGAGTATAAAGACGCTGCTCTTAAGAGAGAGGAAGAAGCTGAAGATGAGACCGCCATCAAAGATCGCAGGATGTAACGTAAAAAAATGGCAGTAACCCGTTAGCAGAAGAAATTCATGTCCAAGTTCTGGCTCTTTTTTCTTTTGGAGAAAGGCGTGTGGAGAGTGAGCGCAGCTGATTACCTAGCGCTTAATTAGATATTTGTATCCGATGACTATTCCAGTTCTGTTAAAAGGAAAATTGTTCCAATCAATTATTTTAATTCACTATTTTGTTTTTATTTTAACCAATAATTTTATCACAAATATATTCATAAGAGTTAATTAAATTCAATAAAAAAAATTTACCATATTTAATTTCATTTTAAAGAAAATTCAACTATTGGTTAATGCAATCATGAATGAGTTGTTACATTATTTCTTTATAATTAATTATTATCACTTTGATACCATCATGAAACATAAGCCATGTGATGTGGTCTGTGCAAACTTGTATCGAACTTTCGCAAAAGAGATGTCAGATCAACGGTTACGATTTGCCAGGAGAAAAGAAATATCTGCTTTGCAAATTGGGTCTTGTGGGGACAAGCACACGTTGACGTCAACTACTCCTTTACCTTTTCATTTTTAGGCTAAATTCTAAATTTAGTCACCCACCTAGTTACTATATTTTAATTACTAATCCGATATCATCTTTTTGGATGAAAATATTAGGCCAATTTGGTATAGCTAATACTTATATTTTTCTTTTTGAATAATTTAGGCTTTGTTTTTCTAAAATATTTCCTTTTTTCATTTTTTTATTTCTATTTTCAAAAACTTTTAAAAGAAATAGAAACAAAAATTTGTTTTTACTAATGAAACCATGTTTGATAACTATTTTTCTACATGAGAAAAAAAAATACATTTATATAGATTCAAACATGAGAAATAAAATAAAAAATTACATTTATATAGATTCAATATCATATTTAATATTTGAAAACTGTTAAAAGAAAAATGAAAATAACTTTTTATTATTTTCTAATTGTTTATATATTTTGTTTTCATTTTTCAAAAATCATTCTTAAAATTTTCAACACTTTTCTTCAATGCTTTCCCTTCTCTAATAAACCGAAAATAAATTTGGTTTATTTTTCCTAAAACCAAACGGAGCCTTAATTTTTTTTTCTTTTAACTTTATTTTTATTTTTCCTTTTTGTTTACTTCTCCCTTTCATAACTCTACCCATTTCTCCATATTTCTTCTTCTTCTTCTTTTCTAGCTGCTCTTATGGTTGTTGATTCATCCTTCAAGGAATTTGGGGCATGGGTTTGTAATCTTTTCCATGGCTTAAATGTGCAAGAATCAAACTAAGCAAGATGGAATTAAGTACTTTCAATACAATCCAAGTTACCATGTGGAGATACTCTAAAGATGTTTACATGTGGCTATTTTGGTGGAATATGTGATTGTAATTGTTTGTAACTTAACAAGATTTTTTTTACTTTCTTTAGACTAGAAGTATGTATTAGGGGATTTTATACAAATAATACTAAAAAATAATTAAATAAAAAAAATTATATGGGAAACAAATTAATTACGAAAATGATATGTTTTCTACAGTGTATTTCGATGCCACCTGACTGTTGACAACACCACCCATTTTTTTCCCAGTCATCATGCAATCATATCATTTAAAAAATAATTTTTTTATTATTGTCACTTGACACAGTGGTAGCATTGGTACGTGTTCTTTAAAAATACGTGTTTTTTCATAGGTATACACACCAACGGCACCGCTTTAAATTTAAAAAAAAATGACTTGTCAAAAAGAAAAAAAAAACTAAAAAAAATGGGTTGAGTTAGGTTGGGAGCCTGTGACCGAGGTTATATCGGACAACAGAGTCAAAATAAAAAGTAAAAGAAAAATAAAGATATATTTTAAATTTATTT
>CM025149.1:23322566-23333628 GCA_013467495.1 Gossypium gossypioides | reverse complement strand
TCAAAATATTTAAAATATCGTGAATGTGATAAAATCTAATATAAGTACATTCGTTGGACTCATGTAATGCATAGTTTATGCTAACCCAAAGTGATAAACTAGGTAAAAAGAAGCAAAATATATAGTAGAAAGTAAGGGCATGAAATAGAGAGTAAAGGAAAGCAAATTGATTTTATAACAATCTAAGGGTAATAAAAATGCTACTTGCAATCTTTTAACAACAAATCTACCTTCAAATCTAGGCTTTTTTTCTTTACAAAATTAATCTAAACAAATTTATTATTTACAAAAATGATTTAGGTGTGAAATCTTGTACGAAAATGACTTGTTTTTTTATAGTGCATGTTGGTGTCGACCATCTCACTATCGGTACCACCCACTATCATCCCCTAATGATTACCGATGATTTTTCGGTCTATAAAAAATAATTTTTTTTGTGCCTGCACTGTGTTTGCCAACACCTATATGTATTTTTTTTCAAATACACAATAAAAAAAATTGGTATTTTGGGATATAAAAAATAATATTTTAATAGGTGTCGGTATTCACGTTGTCGGTACCGATTCAAATTTTTTAAAAAATTGTGTCAATGCTTTTTTGGTGCTGACCTTTTTGACCACCTCAAAACGTGCAAACATTTAGAGTAAAAATCGTGCAAATAAAATATATAAAATTAAGTGCGGTATCTGCAAGCGAACATGTCAATTTGTAATATAGTTTTGTGTTATAATGGAACACCGGTAAGTATTCCGAGGATCATACTCAAGGCATTGCAAATTAAAGTATTAATTAAACTAATTAAATTACTTAACCTAAATTAGCCTAATGAAGTTTTCTACTCCTACTGCCAGCGATGCGAGCTCCCGGCCTATGATCGATTGACAAACAAAAGATGGACGTGCTTCAGTGGTTGTAATTAACTTCAGAGCTCGGGTTGTTTTTAGTGAATTAATTATTAACTAATCAGTATTACCTCTTGGCCTCTACTGATTAATTAATTGATCAATACTCACTTATTTCTCGACCTCACATTCTTGATCGAGATAAATCACAATTTACTCTATAACCTTATCTCTCGACCTCGTTTACCTAGATTACTTCCTAGGGTTGTCAATCATAGGATTTAAGAACATGTAAATTTAAGCCAATTAATTCATATGGGAAACCCTCATTCATCTTTTAATTACTCTCTAATCAGTTAATCAGTCCTATAACCCAATCATGCAAGATATAAATAAAGCATAAGAATTTATCCTAATAATTCATACAACAGTTTATTGATCAGGTTAACGAAGTATAAATAAAAGAATAAAAGAAAAGGATAAAGAAATTGCTCATGAATAAATATATAAGGATGGTTTCGAAGCAATCTCCGCTCGCGATCATCTTATCATTGGACTAGAAGAATCCCGTTTAAGCGAACATGAGAGAAACTAAAATAAAAACTAATGAAAATTGAAAACTTAAATTAAAAATATGAAAATTTGTTCGACGGCTCTAGGGAGATTCCTTAGGTCAACTCCCCCTCTAATGAGGTTATAAGATTGTTTATATAGGCAAAAACTAGGTAAAAATCCAAAAGACTAAAGTGCCCTTTCAATTATAATGTTAATTAGGGTTTTAGGTTGGAAAATTACCCTTAATTGCCCTAAAAATCACAGTCGTCGCACACAGAAATTTTGGGCTGCGCAGCAACCTATGTCACAACACTGGGGGCCCTGTGTTGCAACACAGGTGTCCGTGTGGTGACACGCACACCCCTGTGTTGCAACACGTATACCCTGTTTCGTGTCAAGATTTTGTTTTTTGGCTTCGAAGTTTGTGTTGTGACACGACATGTCTATGTTACGACACAGTCATCGTTCTTTGTATTCTTTGGCTTGAAATGGCACCCTGCACACTAAATTAACCCATTAGTCATTCTCAAGGCTCAAGTTGGCGTAACGGGTCATCGAAACACTTAAAACATGCGTAAAAATGCTTATGTTGCAATAATTTGAATCTAAGTTATAAAAACCAAAAATGTAATAATTAAACACAAAATAGCTTAAAAACAAGCTCGTTAATTACCGAAACATACCTAAACTACCACTACAATTTGTGGCAGGTCAAATGCCCCCACACTTAAGTTGTTGCTTGTCCTCAAGCAAACAAAAAAGAAAACAAAAACAGATAAGATAAAAATAAAACAAAAAGAAAACGCACAACTAAAACTAAAGTACTTGAGCATGCTTTGTACATAAGCTTGGGTTAGAGCGATGATAATAGGAAAATTTGCTAAACAAATCATTCTAGCTAGATATTTAAATGACTTACAATTCTCACATTCAAACATGCTAGTTCAATATAATACAAAGCAGATAAGTCAAAGTAAATCAAACATATAACTCCATCAAAAGATATGCACGAGTATAGCATCTATGGTTGAAGAATACATGTAGTTCGAATTCTAATTACTAGGTTTTTTATCCATGCTTTGAACTCTAATACAATATTTATAACCGTGATCACTTTCACTCTCTTGACTTTTATCCGTTTTATGCTTTTATCACACTCGCTTTGCTTTTAACCCTCACTGTGCTTTTGTTCGCTCATTAATTTTCATTTTTAAGGCACATACTTGCAAGGATTTTTATACTTATTATATTATATAGTTTCAATAACCATGAATCTAATCACTGAGTATTCAAATTTAAACAATCTAGAATTCAAAAAACATATATACCTACTCGTATATACCTATGTCATTTGGTACATTTAACTCATTTTTCCTTTTCACAGTTTAACAAATTGAACTAACTAGTCTAAATGCAAATAATCTAAAGTTGTTTATTCCTAGGCTAAATTTACAGCTTAAGCAAACAACCTATGTACATGCTCCTAACCAATCACTTGTGTTCCTACAAGCTCATGGACACACAGAACATATATTTTAACACTAAAAATTACTGAATTAACAATAATTAACAATGAAAAATTTTAAAAATTCTATGTTACCCCCACACTTTATTTAACATATTGTCCTTAATGTGCTAAAAAAAATAAGGAACGAAATTACCCATTTTAGCGTGCTAGTGCCGCGATTGTTGTTGGGTTGTCACGTCCTTTCCGATTTAGCTTTAAAAAATGTGTCGTCAAAACTATGGGGTTCCTACACAAAAAAACACATTTTTTTTTACAATTAAAAAAATCTAACGACGCATGAAAATAAAAAAAAAATATGTTGTTTTCTTAAAAATAAAAATTTAACTAATAGTAGAAAAATAAAAAAGAAGTTATAAACTGAAAAATTCCATCATAAGTTTGCAAAAGTGTCGTCATCGAACTCGTCCAAGCTACCATCATTCTCATCGGAGACGATCCTCGTCCCCTTCCCTCTTGATGTGGATGGTCCTTCTTGTGTAGGCTGGTTAGTGTCGGATGGATCAACATTTTCCAGGATGGTTAAGAACGGAGGTGGTTGTGGCCACCGAAAGTCTCCATGCCCAACTACTCAACGAATTGGATCATGAATTTCCCTTGTTCCTCGTAGCACCGTGTGTGGTGCTCAGTGTGCGTAAGGATTTGCACGAATATCTCCTTACTCGTTGGATCTGTCAGAATTTCCTTTTTGTAACATACCGTTGGTGGTACAAGTTGTGGATCTTCTATTGGTTCCGAGAGCTCGTGATTGTGCGTGTACTCCTGATGTTCTGCCATTTGCTTATTTGTCCTCTCCACCCCACTTGCGTGTTGATTGTAGAACCACTAAAAATAACATCATTTAATGTGCCCTTCGGTGGACAGGTCGGTTCCACTTAGTCTATCTCAACGCCGACCCTCCTACACATCTCCATAGTCAAATACAGGTATGGAAGCCCTCGTGTGTGCCCTTTGACATATTGTCTCATGTTGTGGTGGATCTGGTCTTCCACATGTATCTTCTAACCCTGCAAAATTGCATACGAGAGAAGAGCACGATCATGGGTAACTTTCACGATGTGCTGCATAGGAAAAAATTGCATTAATAAAGTACATCCACATTTTAGCTTTGGGGAGCATTATGGGTTGTTGAAATCATATCAGGTTATTTGTTGCCCCTTACAAACCCAGGTACCTCGACCTCTTGTAACCTCCCCAACCCAACCTAGACATTAGACCTGAATTCAAAATATTACATTAGTCACCGAAGTGACCCAGACTAACAGAGTTTTGAAAACAATCATTTCTTTGAATTTAGTAGAAAACTTATTTACACGTTGTTTTATTATTCCTTAAAATCTTAATTTTAATTGGGCAGGAGATAAGTGATATCTATTGGTTTTAAGGAAAACCGGGGGTTCATGCATACTAATTAATAATCATAGCATAATGTCTTAAAAAATTAAATAAAATGTCATGCAAAATAAAACCAAACCTAAATCCTAATTCCCATGTCACGGTCTAAAATAACTAATACAATCTTTTAAAGGATATAATGAATATTAATAAAACTTAAAATACTAAAAAAAATGAAACTAAGTTGAGGCCCTCCGGATATCGCGTCCGCGTCCTAACCTAGTGGGTTATCTGAAAAGATGAAAAAAAAGGGAGTGAGCTATGAAGCTCATTGTGAGTTCCATCACAAGAAAACCAGTGCAACTAATTACCATATAAATCACATCACATGGCATAATTGTCATTAGCAATTTTAGTATATCGAGCTAACAGAATTGTTTAATAATGTATAAACAAATACACACATATTTCATATCATATCATATCATTATTTCAAGCACATGTTTTACGAATACAAAAATACTCGGTTTAACAGATAAGATTCTACCCTACCGCTACACACCATAAGAGTTCCCTAAAATTTGTCCATCCTTGCACATCGAGTTATGGATAAACCATAAAATTTGTAGGTTAATACGTTGCGAGATACTTATGAATACACAACATGATTACAGATAAAAGCTGCCAGATAATAGGTGGACAAACCACTAGTGTTGCAGGTTAATACACTGCCAGATGGTTGTGAATACACAACATAATTACAGATAATAGTTTCCAGATAATATGTAGATAAACCACCATAATTGAATATTAAGAATCTGATAGATCTTCCTCCTTTCAAAACGTCCCATCCCATGCAACAAAATATGGCATGCATATATTAGATTAAAATGAAAACGAATAACATACTTATAACAGATCAAATATGTCAACATTTATTATGCTCTAAACTAATTGATACAGAAGCCAAAACATATGCTTTTCAAGGTTCCTATTTAGTAGTGACATAAGGCATGTTGTGAGGACACTCACAAATACCGATACAATAAACATAATTAGTCATAATTCATGCAAATATATATACATATATAATATTAATTCAGTCAATTAAATCATGGACTCATACTATCAGGGACTTAATTAAATAAAATTATATAATAAAATAGTTCGAGTATCAATCAGGGACAAATCTGAATAAATCATATGATTCTGGGTCAAAGTTGTAAAATTTGAGTTACTGAAGACACATCGTCGTGTGACCGGACCATGTGGGAAGCCCTAGACCGTGTGGAGGGGGTACATAGCCGTGTGACTAGACCATGTGACAGACTGTGGCTATATGGTATTCAAAATTCAACCTATAGGGGAGACATGACCGTATGGCAAGTTGTGTGGAGAGGTCTAGGCCATGTGCGATTCGAACTCCTAGGGTTTCAGGGTGGACATGGTTGTGTATAGAGGTCGTGTTGTCCACACAGGTGGCCCACATGCCCGTGTAACCCTATTTTGAGGCTCGATTTGCCCCAATATACATGTAAAGAAACACACACCTGTTGTCGGGAGATCGAGTGACATCCCTATCGTTCAAATCTAATCTAGAATACTTAAATTAAGTCCTTCACCTGATATTTACACATGAATCAATACTGAATTTCAAGATTTATCAAGATTTTTAGAAAATATCGGCAATATTCAAAAAAGAATGTTTAATCAATCCTAAAATTATTGTGAACAGAAATTCTATGGGATTTTTGAGTTCTAAACGTCGGGATTGGAATGTTCTTACCGATTCTTGGCAACATTACAGACGAGATTTGATGGTGTTACGCTAAACTGATAATAAGAATGATTTAATATAGATCAATTTTAGATTTGAGATTAAAATAACATTTTCAGCAATGAAAAAAGAATATTTGCAAATGAGAAGATGAAAAAGAAAATGGGGATGAAATAGGGAAAAAGAAAGTATAATTCTAGTTCAATTGGAAAAAGAAAACTAAAGTTCTATTTTGATTTGGAGAAGAGATTAAATACCAAGGTTTTTCTGAATTTGAGGGGTTGTTTGGGTAAAGAAGAAAAGAAAATGGGAAGAGTGTGGATTGAAACTTAGATTTTTAGGGAGTATATTAAGCTCTTAACCAATTAAGACTAATGCTCTTTTCTTGGTTAATTATTAATTTTAACCCTATATATTTTTGGGTGTTATAGCTCTAGTCAGAAAATTTATAATTGCTTCATAGTCCACCTTATCATCTTGTAAATTTTCATAAAAATCTGAGTCATAATGAGGTGTCGTATGAATTGCTTCGATTGCGACTGGATAGGCATCTACGAAAATGCCTTTCACGAAGACCCTTTAGTCTTGTGCTTCAAGAAACTTTCATAAAATTTCTAAACTATCGAGATAACAGCGGGTTTAGAGGGTTGTCGATAAAAAGTTGACCACTTTAGGCAGTTGACTCTGATTATGACCAGGTCGTGAAATAATTGCATGGAAAAATCAAATCCATATTCGGGGATTAGTGGTTTATCCAAAAAATTGCCAAAACTTTTAACAACATTATTGGAGACAAATCGTCCTCTCAGATCGCTAGGAGTATTGCACTCCTCAGTTCTCTAAGAAGTTGTTCGTTTACGAGGACCCATGACTAATTTTCAAAATACGATCCAACAACCAATATCACACTATATTCAATTTAAATTTTATTCTCTAATATAATTCTTGAATTTTTTCACAACTATACCAATGAAAATTAGAGAGAGAAATAATATCACCAAGTACCCGTTGTTCTCGCCACGACCAAGTTGTGGTGCTTCCCCATCGGCCACTATTATCACTCACTGGAGAAGTTGGTTTGTTGCACTTTGGAAGAGACTTTTAATTTATTAAACTAAATTCTAAATAATCCAGCAAGAACCTAAGAAAAATTGATGTTTAGAAACAAGAAAATTTGAATAACAATGGCTGTTCGAGGCTTTGAAAGACGGAAAATAGTGGAAAAGAGAAAAGAAAGTTGTTTAGGGTGTTTTGGCTAAGGCTCGTCGTGACGAGGTCATTTTATTTTTGTTGTCTCGACTTAACGTAGGGGTTCAGCTTGTCCACGTCTCCTGCTCGTCCAAGTTCAAAAGCCGTTACGTCACGACTTATTACGACATGCTCCTTCCCGACATTGTGATGTGCGATCCTCATTGTGACGATGTGATAATTCTTTTCACGACATCATCGTTTGTTTGCACCTCATTGGGCCAACTCGTCATGACGTCGGATGGTCACATTGATATGTGGGGGATGCTCGTCGTGACAATGCACATTTCCTCATCACGACGTCACCATATATTTTGGCCTTCCCCGTACACGTAATTTCAACTTATTGATTCGTTAGTTTTCCCCCTTGACAAGCTCAACCACCACTGTGTAAAATACGTAAAAACATCTAAATATGGATTTTAAATAAACAAAATAAAAGATATCAAATTAAAATTTAAAATAAGAAGAAATTCAAACAATAAACCCTTTTTTTTAGAATCGAGACGATTTGTATCACCACAAAAAAAAAACTTTAGCTGGTTCTCGACACTTTGATTCGATGTTTGTTCCACTTTCGATATATTCAAACCAGCAACTTCAATAGGTTCTATCAATATCGCCTTATTTTTTATTGACATGACATCCACATTATGAGCCATTTTAAGCCAAATTTGAGCCTGTTTCGGGTATTATTACCTCGAGCATTTTTACCTCAATGTCGCATGAGATCTGTTAACTCGAGCTTTGTCGTGATCATCGAATGAGAACGATATGAACTCCTCGACTACTTTGGATGACATCTCCTCTACTATGGCCAGAAAGTGTATCGACTCATCGACACTTTCATTCAGACTTGGTTTAAGCTCAATGTTAGTGGTCAGTTATACTTCAACATCTGCTGCTACACCTACAACTAAGTCAATTAGATTGAAGGCATCGTCTATTATTTGTAATTCTTCTTCATGGTCTCCGGATCCAAACTCTTGCTGACTATTATTGTTTGATTCAAGGTGATCGATGATAGTGTCGTGGTCCACATGATCAACATTGGAAACATCATGTATTAATTCTTCCAATGGATTCATTATTTTGTATCTTCATTAGATTAGTTCTATCATGAGCGACATTTGGTTCGACATAATCTTCCATTGATCTTGTACTCCTTTCGACTGTTCGATTATAGGTCACCTAATTGTTGCGCGCGAGGATAACTTATGCGAATCACAAAAGAACTTATCTGGATAATTGAGTATATCATTTTCTTGGTCATACAAATCATAAGGTGCTTTGTATGAATTCTTGTTTTCTCCACATCCTCCCTCATAATTCCATTTGTTTATCGAGGCTCCGGTCAATCGTCTTGATCTTTGAGTCCTCATATGTTGCTCATACAAGTTCCTATATACATTTTCATCCATGATTAAATTCAACTCTTGTTGAATTAAATATTTGAGCATCTTCTATTCTACGTCATGACTCCACTGGTTTGTTGAAGCTTCGAACATCCGACTTGATCCTTGTAACAACCCGTTTTATAGTGGTGTCAAAAATAATGATTTCGAGACCCCTACTCTGATGTGTCGATCTATAAATATTAATTACTTAATATTTATGAGGTCATTAGTGCCATATTTAAATTTGGTTAAGAAATTTTATCATTTGGATAGCTAATTAAGTAAAAAGGACTAAATCGTAAAAGACATAAATGTTAGTGATAAATCTTGAAAAGAGTTATATTTCATGCCATTAGGCCTAGCTAATTTCTTGTACTTAAGTACATTTTTTCCATTTTAGGACATTTTAGTTAGCATTTTTAATATTGCATTAGGACTTGGAATGTGTTGGAACTGAGTGCTTTTAATCACTTGTGGTGGAGTTTTTTGTGTTGGTGTGGCAGGAACATGTTTTGGAACGAGGAAATAAAGGAGTGAAGTTTTGTCAGGGCAACGTGTAGACAGTTTGCCAGCACAGATGCCGTGGCAATGCTGGGAAGACTAAGTTAACATTTTTTGCGCAACAGTTCAAATTCAAATTCAAACTTGTACCAGATAAACCCCCCTAATTCCTATCCCATTAACTAAATCTCATAGGGTTGGGATTACTTTTGATGAAACCTTAAGTTTTTTATGAATGCTGTATATATCTCATTTACTTTACTGTTCTTATTTCTTGATTAAAATACAACGATCTCTAGACATAGAAGGTTGTTCGCATGCTAAAAACTAAGTCTAATTCTGAAAAGGGTTGGATTGGTTGGATTAAAGTTAAATGAAATGAGCAAGTATTCGATTGACACTTGTAGTCGACTTTAGACATAGAGTCACAATCATATAGAAGGAACTCATGCAAGATATCTAAAAATCCTATAGACATGAGCAAGGTAACTTGAGGTATTTTCCTCACGAGAGGCAGACCATTTTAGAACTCTTCTGTGCAGTAAAGTAGATATAATTTTTCCAAGGCATTATTGATAGTAAGGTTCAATTCTAGGTAATCCCAACCTTTCCAAATCAACATCACTCTATCCTTATTATTTGTCATAGTATCTTTGTCAAAGCATATTTAGTTGTCTATTTCTTTGTTTATAGTCTTTTTGGATAATCACTCTCGTTATTGCCATTACATTTCTACTTTCACTTTTGCCATAGCATTTCCAATTATTCATTAATATCACGTATTGCTTACATCATTACTCCACTAATTGCCACTACATACTTATCATAGCTTTACCATAACATTAATCGCATGTTATCATAATAACTTGACCACTTTTGTGCCTCAATCTGATTCTCGTGGGAACGATACTCACTCATCACTTTATTACTTGAACCAACGTGTATACTTGCACAAAATTGCATATCATTTCAAATGCGATAGTTAGCTCATATTTTAAAAGGTACTAATTAGTCATGGAATTGAGTAATGGTGGATTAATATGGTAATTAGACCGTAAAGAGTGGTAGTGGACGATTATGGACATATAATTGTTAATACTTTAATAGACTTAATAAGGGTATAATGGTAATTAAGTTATAAAAAGGACTTAAAGTAAAATATAACCTAAAATAAAAAAAAAATCATAACTTTCTTCATGCTTCAACTGAAATTAGAAAAAGAAGCAGTCATTGTTGAAGTGCTAAGTTCGGCTAGGCTAAGGTTTGATCATGTAAGTGATCTTTGAGCCCGTTTTTAGTAATTTCTATATTTTTGAGCTCGTATTAGCTTAACCTAGCTAATTCGAGGACTAATTCGTAAAAATATCAAACATTATAAGTGTTTCTATTGATGAGTTAAGTTGTTCTTTGAAGTTTATAATAAAGTAGTTTTCGATGGTTTTAACGTAATAGGACTAAATTGTTAAAATGGTGAAAATGCTTATACTTGATGTGAAATAATTGTATGTAAGGGCTGTGGTGAGACCCTAGAGGGTTCAACTAAGCTTAGAATTAGCTAAAAATGGTTGATTTGCCTGTTTAGGGCTTAGGGACTAAATTGAATAAAAGGGAAAAGTTGAGGGTAATTTTGTAAAATGGTAATAAAAGACTAAATTGCATAAAATGATTGAATTTTGTTGTTGATTTAGTAAATTGAATGAATTATTATTGTAGTAGCCCAATTTCGTCCAGCCCAACAAAAAAAACAAACAAATAAAAATAAATAAAGAGTCCATTAAAAGTCCATTTACAAATACAAAAAACCCTAAAAGCCCAAAAATCTAAAGCCTAACGGCCCACTATCTTAAACTAATAGCAAAACCCTAATCCCTTTAGTACCGCT
>CM025149.1:23228541-23241405 GCA_013467495.1 Gossypium gossypioides | reverse complement strand
TCAACTTATAATTTATTTCTTTGTTTAAACCGAACCTATCTACCATCAAACCAAGCCTATCTTTGAACCTATTTTGCCTACTTCCGCTTATAAATCAACCTAACTCCATTTACTTACAAAATCGAACGACTCTTCTCGTTGATGATCGAGCAAACAAGTGACTCAACTCTACATCATCGAGTCGACTCACATCAGTAGTATTCACTAGATAAGAATCATGCGTAAAATTACAATAATAAAGAATTAAGTATAAAATGAGAAAAAAAATATGTTTGAAGCATTATCGTGGGATAGTGCATCAGACTATACAATGTTATGGAACGAGTTAGACCTATAGCCTACAGATTGGCTCAAAGGTATCCACAATGTATTTCATGTTTCTATGCTTCAAAGGTATCAATCAAACCCATCACATGTAATTTCAGTAGAATCGATTGAAGTCCAATCAAATTTGTTATATGAGAAAGAATTTGTAGATATATTGACTTGAGAAATGAAAGAATTAAGAAACAAATGAGTTTCATGATAACTCTAAGATATAGAGTTATTTTATTACTTTTAAGCTTATATTTCAATCAAGATAAGAGTGGTTTAAAGTGTTTTCGTAGTTATTTTAATTATGTTTATGTTAGGTAGTTAATTTTTGAACCTTTTATTTTAATAATGTATTTTTGCCAAGTGAGATACTGAAAATGTGAATTTTTATCCTTGAAAGTGGCTAGTACAACATTAGAATGTAGAGAAAAGAAGATACTGAATTTTAACATTTAAAGCCCCAATAATTAAGCAAAACCATAGCATCAAGTCTGACGGGAGTAGATTGGAGACCCCATATTTAAAGAACACTACATTAGATCTTTGGCTTAACCCATTTCTTAGTTAATAGCTGATGATATTGAGAATAATAAGGAATTAGACTCTGCAAAAATTTAATGGCCCAAATACCCATAGGAGGACACAAATAAAATATAAAGGGGAGTTGACCTAGCCCCCACATCTTTTGGGGGATATAAATACCTCATTGTCAAAATAGAAAAAGGGGGAAAGCCGTTTGGTACAAACAAAGAACACCCATTTTCAGAAAAATAGAAGCTGGAAAAGAAGAAGATAAGCAGAGGAAGAAAGATAATAACCATTTGAAGAGAATCACCTTAATTGGCTTGAAATCTCTTCACTTTTCTCTTTACATTTTGTTTCTTTTCTTATTTGCATCTTGGACCATGGTTGGGTTTAACTTAATTGTTTTTAATTTGGTATTTATGGACTAAGCTTTTATTAGCTAGGATAATTATGGAACCTTAATATGCGATTATTGGTGCTTTGCTAAGTATGCTTAATGCAATATGAGATTTATTCAATCAAATGTTATTCATGTTTAATGCTTGCTATTGCTGATAAACATTAGTGGGTAATTAAGTTAATTACTAATTATGGAAAGGTTGTAATTAATGGGCTTAAAACTTGAATGATTCATGTTTAATTTCTTTGACTTTATTTTTTTAATAATATAGACATATATTTTTACTGTGCATAATCTTGTAGGAATGATGCTTGAAAATGTATTCTTGACGTTAAATTAACATAGCCATATGTTAGTTTAATTAAAAGAATGAAACATAGTGACTTCAAGAAAAGCCTATAAACTGTTCAATTCTAGATTAATAAACTGTCATATTGTCATAGCATTGCTGCAACATCGCTACCAGTAGTTTCATATTAAGGGGAATTAATTATTCTAGCTCATCATTTCATCATTATCAATTTGTGTTACTGTTATTAAATTGCATTGAATATTTCTATGCATTTAATCAAATTTGTATTCCCTTCCCAAATTACCAATTGTTAACTTTGCAAATTTATGTTTTAAAATCGATCCCTATGGAGACGATAAATCTATTATTTACTATATTACTTGTTAGCAATTGTGTACACTTGCATATCATAAGAAAATTCTTGACATTTCATTATCGCGGCATTTCATTAATTAAAGTGCTAGTGCGTAGTCACTGTTGAATTTAGTGCCCTAAGTGTAGTATTTTCGTCGATATACAATTGTAATTTTTTTAAACAAATTGTTTGATAAAACAAATTCATTTATTACATTAATATACTTTGTATAATTATCCTCACATATTTTTTGAACGCAAAGCAAAATGGAAGCAAATGTTGCTTATTGGTTGTTTAAATGTTTAACTAATACTAAGAGATATTACATGGTCGGATTGTAATACGGAAAACAACTTGTATTAGTAGACCAACCTAAAATTTCTTTAGTCTAATTGGAAATAAGCAAACCTATTGAAAGACTAATATGTCGTCTATCAAGTCCTTGGGGAGATGCCTTGTTTTGGGCATCGAAGCGGATGACTCCCAGAAGATAAAGACATAGATGTGACTGACTAGACTTACAGTACATTGGATAGGACCCAAACAAAATAAATCCTAAATTCATATATGGATTTATTCACTGTAACGTTCATAGTGTGACATACCTAAATCCTGAGTGGATGGCGAATTATGTATGCGTGACTCGTACACTTTAATACACTTTGATGTAAGTAAACGCCTGAGTTCAAATAGATAAGGAACTGAAAGCTGGTGCGTTGGGTGTATGACTTCTGTAGTATTTAGCATCATTCACAATAGTGGAATCTATAGCCTAAAACATGGGAAAATGTTATCCTTTCATTGGCATTACATGGATGATGAAAAGTAAACGTGGCCACGGGTCGTCCGTCTTTGTGATGGATGACTTGATCACTACTTGATAGTGATTGACTTTCCAAGAAAAAAGATATAATGGTTACTATGAGATAAAATAGAATCATATTGGGAGAACAAATATTATCCCAAAGAGATCAAGGATATTCTATGAGTGTAACACATTATGATAAGGTCATTAGACGAGCACTAAGTAGTTGCTTTCGTAATGGTATGTTGTTAGGGAGAGCTTAGTCACGATACTATAGTAGAATGACTTCGTAACTAAATGAGTTTATAATTAATAGGTGAAAAGATGGAACTTAATTATAAATCATTTGAGCCTCAACTTCATATACCAATCGGTCCCTTCGCTAGCTCGTTAAAACCAGAAATAAATTGCGCGCTTGAATAAAAATGAACAGAATGAATAGAAAAAGAGAAATTGGAAATAAAAAAAATTGAATCAGGTTGGATCACATTACAAAGTACTTGGTAAAAAAGGTCCACGAAGTACTTGTAATTGGACCCGATGTGAGAAAGGCCCCAAACCCCTTATATCACATTAAGGGGGAGAAAACCCTAGTATAAATACAAGAGTGAGTCGTTCACCCCTCTCCTAATATAAGTAGGATGTTGTTTTTCTATTTAAAATAAATCTCTACAACTTTAAAAGGGTTCTACCTTTCTCTTTCTATAAATAGATGACACTGGTAGAGCTATTAACATAACTTTAAAAGATTGTTATTCTGCCGAAAAATAGAGAATTTATTCTCAACTGTTACATATATATTTTTCTAAAATAACAATTCTACCAGTTTCTATTAAATAAGAGAGATTTTCCATTTTCACCCCAAAAGGAAAACTTTTTCTAGTTCTGTGTTTTGATTCAATTGATTTAAGCTCACACTCGAAGCAGTTCGTGGTACAAGAATAGCGGAGAGTATTGTTTAGTTGAAAGCTGGAAAACATCAAGTTTAATTTTCACAAACCGAAAAACATCAAGGTTTATTACTATAAATATCACAAACCGGGTTGATTTCCAAAAATTTAATTTTCTGCTGTGCGAGAAAATCGTTTTCAAACCATGTTTTTCCTACAGTCACAATATCGAAGAGGTTACCTAGGAATCCGAGGAGACAATGCAATCGCTATACTCCTATCTATTTTCAGGTCAATTTCACGAATGAAATTTCTTAAAGGAGGGGAGAAATGTAACGACTGATTTTCTTCAATGTCGAAAAACCCGGTTCAAGGTTGAATTCTTGAAAACCAAGCAATTTAAAATTTCAAACAGAGAAGTTAGTAAGTCGAATGTGTGATTAACAAAGAGAACCGAATAGTAATTAAATAAATTAAGTTGTTTATAATTTGTATAGGGACTAAATCGCAAAGTGAGTTAAACGAGGAGTTTTTATTGAAGCCTTGTAATAAGTCATTTTTAAACAATTAACCCTAAAAAAATAATAAGGGAATAGTGGCCAACAACTTTGAAAATTGTTGGATCCCACTATTGCTTGATACAATGTATATATGTTGTATTGAGATTTTGATATCATATTGAATTGTGTTATGATGGTGATAAATATGATTATGCCCCCTTAAACGATGTTAGACGTAGTTTGGGTATAGTTGATATGCCATAGGGTTGTAGATACAATGAATTACTATCTTCAATTCCTTGAGGATCATGGGAAAATACTATAAGTAATCATTGTCGAGCAACCCGAGATGACAAAATAAAATAGTCCAAACAAATATTGAAAGCCATCATTGTCAGGCAACTCAGGATTGCATGATAAAATAGTTCTAATTCCCAGAGGGTCATGAAGTTACTCATTAATAGATCTAATTATTCATCCTAATGTCTATCGTTGAATAATAGGGGCTGAATGACTAAGTAATGAAATGATGGTAAAATTTTTTAAATGTTGAAATAAATATTGAATATGAAAAATGTAAGTATTGCAGATGATAATGTTTGATAGGTTCAGATATTAAATACATCATGATGTGAAATTTAGAAATATTGAAATAAGTGTTGAATGAGAAAATTAGGGAATTATATGGTTATTGATTTTGTAATAGAGTAAAGTAAAGTAGTTAATGTTATATTTGTATAATTGCTTTAATTTAATCTTAATATATATTGAATTTGAATTATATTAGCAGCACTAAGTATTCAATACTCAGCAGACAGTTATGTTTGTTTCCGTGTGTAGGTCTCGAATAAGCGTTGTCATAAATTTGAAGCAGTTAAGCATCAAAATCAATAGCTCAACTCGAAAGTCAACTTATTACCTCTTTTGTTTGTATATATGTTTGGTATATGCCATGTATCTAGGACAATGTATTAGCTTGACAAAAAGCTAATTTTTGGTATTTTAGTTTAAGGTCTGAAAGTTGAAATTGATCTTGTAATTTAGAAGTTAATATGCTTGATCTTATAGACTTTAATTTTTCAAATTGGTTGATTATATGTTTATGCATTAAATCCTAATATTTGATGTTGTTGAGTGTGATTTCATGACGTGAATTGATGGCTATGCATTGATACTATGTTTGGACATGTTATAGGTATAGATTGGAATGAATTGTAGGATTTAAAATGTTCAAATTTGGAAAACTTACTATTTAGTCTCAAGACAAGAAGAACATGTCTTGAGAATCTAAGAGTAAATTTTTCATTTTAAGGTGTTGTAGTAGGCTTAGTCTCAAAACTAGCTTAAGAGGTGTCTTAAGACAAGGGCACATCGAAGCTAAATTTATTTTGCCCTATTCTAGATCTCGAGACAATAACCCCTTGTATTGTCTCGAGACCTTGTATTGTCTCGAGACAACCAATCATCAAAGCTAAAATAAGGAAATAGGGGATGTCTGTCTCAAAACATGTTGACATAGAAGAAAAAATTCCCAAAAAATTAAAATGTGCTTGTCTCAAGACTTGGGGATCCTTGTATCAAGAAATAATGATAAAACTTGAAAATAAAGTTTGGATTCGAGTCCTAATTACCAAATTGACTTAGCCTAACCCCGTAACTTGATAAATTAAATTATGAAACATTATAAATGTAAATTTCTGGCTAAAATGGATGATTGAATTTATATGAATGATATTTGTGCACTGAATGATATGGTTAAGTTAGTCTGAGTTGCTTCGGAAACATAATGTGACATCACACATTCGGATCTGACGACTAAGTCAAATGTGGTGTGTTACAAAATAACTAAACATATGGTCCATAAAAAAAGTAAATTCTAAAATACATGAACCTACCAATACTTTTACAGATAAAAAAAATACTTTTTAAAAATCAATTAAAAATATTATTTCAAATAAAGAACTCTTTAGAGAAGATTATCATTTACTTAAAGTATGCCACTGAAAACTATTACTACTCGTACATATACAAGTTTCCTCTGAGATTTAACATTCAAAGAAAACATGTGCCAAATCCTCAATACAACCACACCAATGACAAGTATGTGCAATGTTAACACCCTTCTCCCCAAGTCGGGTGTTACAAGGAAGAAACCCTCTCATACATAGCTACAAAAAGTTTTTAACTTCAGGAGGAATTGGAAAATTCCACACACATTGCCAAAGACCATCCCTTATGAACACATTTTCATTTATATAGTCTTTTAGCAACCCCATAACCTATTTTGACTGTGTACAAACCTTTAGCATAAAAATGCCACATCATTTTATCACTTTTTTAATTAATAGCAATGGATAGATTGAGAACTCGCGAAACATCAGTAGGGACTAACAACCCTTCAACGAGATTTTTATTTCAACTTAAACCATTCATCTAAAAAAAAAATCACATGCCTTCATATTTTTTATACACCATTTTCTCAAGTCTGTTTCTTTTTTTCTTTCCAATTATTTTGCAAGTTGATTCGTTATTATTATTTTGTGGTATTCTATTTCAAGAAATTTAATAACATTTTAAAGGATCTGTTGCGAAGTGACCATCTATGCAATGGCAAATACAGGTTGTAAAGATACAAATGCAAATACAGGTTGTAAAGATACAAACTCACCAAATCTGCGAGCTCATCAAATGTGTGGCTCACCAAGACTGCAAGTTTATCAAATGTGCGAGCTCACCAAGAATGCAAGCTCACCAACAGTGCTAGCTCATCAAAGTTGTGAAGTCACCAAAGGTGCGAGTTGTGTTAGGTGAGCTTACACGCGAGCCCTTTTTCTCTGCAATTTTCCAACTTGCACTGAAACAATAATATTTTTTGATAAGATGTTTTGGTTGTTGATTAGACTAAAATCATCCAATAAGAGACAAGTTGTACTGTACAAGTTCCAAGACTTTCCAAGTTGTAATATTTTATTATTATTTTTAGCTTATTTAAGCAATAAATGTTCATGTAAACTTTAAGTTGGAATGAAAATCAGAAGTTTATAATCTGTTTACTTCTTTGTTTTGTTCTATTGCTTTTTGTCTCAATATATTCTTTCTTCAAATATCCAACAATTGGTATCTAAAACCACTTATCTTTGAGGGTTTGTTTTCATAAAAATGTCTTCAGCAAGCTTGTCATCACTTCCACCCCCTGTTTTCACTGGAGAAAACTATTTGGCTAGGAAAAATGAAGACTTATCTTCAAACATTCGATCTTTGGGAGATCGTAAATGTAGAAATAGAGCTAGAAGATCTACAAGCAAATCCAACACTTGCTCAAATGAGACAACATAGTAAGGAATGTGCAAAAAAACATAAGGCAATGTCTTGCCTACAAAATGGTGTTTCAGACATGACCTTTACAAGAATCTTGGCTTGTGACACTCCTAAGCAAGCTTGGGATAAGCTCAAGGAGGATTTCTAGGGTTTACAGAAAACAAGGCAGCAACAGATGACCAATCTCAAATAAGATTTTGAAAATCTCAAAAGGAATGAGGCTAAGACTGTAAAGAAATACTCAAAAATAGAATTGTGCTAGTGGTGAACTAGATAAGATTGCTAAGGGATCAGTTCATGTACAGTCGAGTAGTTGAGAAGGTGATTACAACATTTCTTGAGAGATATGAATCAAACATATCCTCACTAGAAGATTCAAAAGATCTTTCAACCATCTCACTCTCTAAACTAATCAATGCTCTATATGCCTAAGAATAAATAAGGGTAAGTAGAGAATAGGGGCACGTTGTGGGAGCATTTTAAGCTAGAAACAGAGAAGGTTCGAGCTCCTTAAATTAGAATGGAAAGAATAGTTGGTCAGATTAGAAAGAAAAATAAAAAAGAGACAATGGTAAGAAAAAATATCCATCGTGCTCTCATTGTAAAAAGATGAGTCACCCTGATAGAGCCTATTGATTCAGGCCTAATGCTTAATGCAAAAACTGCAAAGAATGGTTATGAAGAGAGAGTGTGCAATAATAAGGGGCACACACAACAACAAAATGTTCAGGCTCAAACAATAGAACCAAATTCAGAAGAATTGATGTTCGCTGCCTCCTACGAATTGTAGTTCGCTGTACTGTACAAACCCTCTAACGAAGCACAATTTGATATACCTTGCAAACCCTCCTACGAAGCCCAGTCCGTTGTACCTTTCAAACTCTCTTACAAAGCCCAGTTCGCGGCACCATGAAAACCCTCCAACAAAGAAAAAAAGATCTGGCTTGTTGATAGTGGTTGTACAAGTCACATAACTGTAGATGCAAGCATCTTGAAGAGCATTGACAAAAGTTTCCACTCTAAGGCAAAAGTTGGAAATGGCCAGTATATCGAAGCAGTAGGAAAGGGAGATGTTTTAATTAAAAAACCATCAGGTATGAAACTTGTAATTGATGTTCTTTTAGTTTCTGACATAGATCAAAACTTGCTTGGTGTAGGTCAACTACTCGAGAAAAAAACATTCTGTGGTATCCAAGGACACCAAAGGTTTAATCGCTGATCCTAGTGGATACGAGTTCATATTAACAAAGATGGTTGATAGAAGTCTTGCTGTTAACTGGAACTTGGCAACTTCTATAACATATACCAGTTTTCTGGATGAAACCAAATTATGGCTCAAGAGAATGGGACATGTTGAATACATATCATTAAGCCAAATTTCCAAGAATAACTTGGTTGAAAATTTATCGAGTATGGTTGATCATGAAGATGTATGCGAAGTGTGCCATCTTGGGAAATAGGCAAGGCTTTCATTTCCTACAAACAGAGCATGGCGAGCCAATGAAAAGTTGCACTTAGTACATACAGACATTTGTGGACCCATGAAAACAAGTTCACCAAGTGGAAGTAGGTACTTTGTGTTATTTATTGATGATTTTACAAGGTTCTGTTGGGTGTACTTCATGAATAACAAGTTTGAAGTGGCTGATATCTTTTTCAAATTTAAAGCTATGGTAGAAAACTAAAGTGGTTCCAAGCTCAAGATGAGAAGATCAGATAATGAGGCAGAATACACCTTAGAAAAGTTTCAAAAATTCTACGAAGAGGCTAGTGTCCATCATTAGTTGAGCAATGTGTACACTCCACAACGAAATGGAGTAAGTGAAAGAAAAAAAATAGAACTCTAGTGGATATAGCTCGCTGCTTGTTGTTTGAAATCAAATTGCCAAGTGATTTTTGGGCAGAAGTAGTAAATATTGTTGTTTACTTGCCAAATAAACTTCCAATTAAAGTTGTTGAAGGAAAGACAACATTCGAGGCCTAAGATGGTTTTAAACCCTTTCTTTCTCACCTAAAATTATTTGGTTGCACCTTTTTTATTCGTGTTCCATGAGAGAGAAAAAACAAGCTAGACAGTAGATTGCAACCATGGATTTTTGTTGGATATTTCAATGTTAAGAAATGTTATAGAATTTATAATCCTGTCTCCAAGAAAATGATTGTAAGGATATATGTGAAGTTTGATAAAGAGAAAATCTGGAAGTGGAATGCAATAGATGAGGAGATGCACAAATAGGGGGTTTAAAACTTGACTTACGAGCCACTAGTGATCAAATTGAAAATAATGCAGTTGACGACCATCCAGTGTGAGGAACCAGGTCAATCACTGAATTCTATCAAAGATGTAATATGGCGAAGCTGGAACCAATTACCTTTGAAGAAGCAGCTTAAGAAGTTGAATGGTGAACTGCTATGAAGGACGAAATCAGCATGATAAAAAAAATGAAACATGAGAGCTGGTAGACAGACTAGTTCACAAGAAAATAATTGGAGTTAAATGGGTGTTCAGAATCAAGATGAATCTTTATGGTCTTGTCAATAGATACAAAGCCAAATTAGTTGAAAAAGGGTTTAGACAACAATATGAAGTGGATTTGATTGAAACCTTTGCACTTGTTGTGAGGTTAGATACCATAAGGCTACTACTAACACTTGCAGCTCAAAAAGGTTGAAGAATACATCAAATGGATGTGAAGTCAACCTTCTTGAAGGAAGAAATTTATGTTGATCAACCTTAAGGGTTTGTAGTGCTTGGATGTGAAGCAAAGGTATACAAACTAAAAAAAGCTCTGTATAGCCTAAAGTAAGCACCAAGGACATGATATGAAAGGATCGACAATCACCTAACAGTGCTAGGCTTTGAAAAAAGTATCATCGAACCCACTCTATATGTGAAGAAAGTTGGTAATGAAACACTTCTCATTATATCATTGTATATTGATGATTTACTTGTGATTGATAAAAGTGAATTGGTGGTTGATTTTAAAGAGCAGATGCAAGTGAAGTTTGAAATGTCAAACTTGGGAGAAATGACATATTTCCTCAGTCTAGAGATAATTCAAGCTTACGATACTATTTTTATAAATAAAAAAGGGTTCGCCATGAAGATTTTATGAATATACAATATGGAGAATTGTAAACCGACGAACACCCCTATCACACAAGGTGAGAAGTTCGCCAGCAATGAAGATGTTGAAAGAGTTGATGAAACAAACTATAGAATCTTAGTTGGATGTCTGTTTTTTTTTTACTGTATCTAGACTTGACGTAATGTTCACTGTAAGTTTGTTGTCAAGGTACATGCATTGCTACAATGTGAACCATTATAGAGCAACAAAAAGCGTTCTACGATACATAAGAGGAACCCTAAGCCATGGAGTGAAGTTTGTGAAGACTAAAAAGGTCAAACTACTTAGGTATTTAGATAGTGATTGGGCTAGGTCTACTGAAGATATAAAGAACACCTCAAGTTATTTCTTCACTCTAGGATCGAGTGTGTTCTGTTGGAGCTCAAAAAAGTAGGAAACAGTAGCACGATCTAAACTAAGAGGAGGCAATAGAAATAAAGTGCGATAATTAGTCTGCTGCTGCAATTGCAAAAAATCTAGTGTTCTATGGAAGAACAAAACACTTCAAAATTAAGTATCACTTTGTTAGAGAAGTTGAATAAGCTAAGAAAGTAACTTTGGTTCACTGTAGTTCGCAAGATCAATTAGCGAACATTCTAACAAAACCTCTTGGGAAGATGAAGTTCGAAAAGTTGCGTTATGATATTGGAGTTCGCAGCATGGAAGCCAAAGAGGAGTGTTGTGAAGTGACCATCCATGCAATGGCGAACACAGGTCGCAAAGATGTGAACTCACCAAAATTGCAAGCTCATCAAATGTTCGAGCTCAGCAAGGCTACGAGCTCACCAACAGTGCAAGCTCATCAAATCTGCAAAGTCACCAAAGGTGCGAGTTATGGTAGGCGAGTTTATACATATGAGCCCTTTTTCTCTGCCAGTTGCCAAGTTGCATTGAAATAAGCCAATAGAGAGGCAAGTTGTACTATACAAGTTCCAAGACTTGCCAAGTTGTAATAGTTTATTATTATTTTCAACTTATTTAAGCAATATATGTTCATGTAAACTTTAAGTTGTAATGAAAATCAGAAGTTTATAATTTGTTTACTTCTTTGTTTTGTTCTATTGCTTTTTGTTTTAATACATTCTTCTTTCAAATATCCAATAGGTTTGTCAAAAAAGAATTCTTTTTGGGAAGTTAGATGATATAACAATTATTTGGTGGAAAAAAAAAATATATAAACTAACAACAAAAAAATGCCATGTCATTTAACACACTTTCATGGCATTTTTGTTGGAAAAAGAAGGCCTTTCCATTAATGTTTCAAACTTTCAAATCTTCCCTTAAGTTGAAATTCTGAGTTATAATGGATCAACTCTACTTCATTTCCACGTTCAACATCTCTAATAAAATGATAGATATTTCGCAATTACCTGATGCTACTGATCGATTATCACACCTGATCTTAGTTGCATCGGACCGAGTCCTATTTAAAGCTACTAGCAATATCCATAACCAAATTTCTTGATTGGAAATGGTAGTTGCAGCAACAAAGTTATTAAACTTTTGTCGTTGGTTGAGTCACTATTTATCGTTTCTCAAGGCAAACCATTAATTCAGCTGGTGAAAGATTATAAATGAATAATCTTTTTTATTTTTACTGGAGATTAGGAATAGATGGACTTTCTATAGGGCCCATTTTACTGGCAGGATTTATCACCACTTTAGTGAGTTTGGCGGCTTGGCCAATTACTCGAGATTCACGATTATTTCATTTCTTGATGCTAGCAATATACAATGGTCAAATAGGATCATTTTCTTCTTGAGACCTTTTACTTTTTTTCATCATGTGGGAGTTCGAATTAATTTCCGTTTATCTACTTCTATCCATGTGGGGGGGAAGAAACGTCTGTACTCAGCTACAAAATTTATTTTGTACACTGTAAGGGGTTCCGTTTTTCTATTAATAGGAGTTTTGGGTCTCAATTTATACGGTTCTAATGAACCAACATTAAATTTTGAAACATTGGCTAATCAATCATATCCTGTCGCACTGGAAATAATATTCTATATTGGATTTCTTATTGCTTTTGTTGTCAAATTACCGATTATACCCTTACATACGTGGTTACCAAATACCCAAGGGGATGCCCATTACAATACTTGTATGCTTCTAGCTGGAATTTTATTATGGGAGTATATGGATTAGTTTGAATCAATATGGAATTATTACCCCATGCGCATGGAAATTTTATTAAAAATGGGAGTATATGAATAAGTTCAGATCAATATGGAATTATTATCCCATGCGCATTCCATATTTTCTCTCTAGTGGTAATAGTGGGTGTAATGTAAATAATTTATATAGTTTCAACATCTATTGGTCAACGAAATTTAAA
>CM025149.1:23191344-23209247 GCA_013467495.1 Gossypium gossypioides | reverse complement strand
GCTAAAATATGTGCTAAAGATAACTAAATGGGGACAAATTAACCAATAAGTAGGGAGAAAACATATGTTTTTACTAGTACTATCACACACACCCAAACTTGAGTTTTTACTTGTCTTCACATAAAACAAAAACTAGCAAGGCTACACAAGAATTCACTAAGGGAAATGATAATCCTAGCAACTTGAATCACCTAAAATCCCAATGAATGATTCACATTCAGTTGATAGAATATTGCATCGACAATACATAAGTAAGAATGAATAAGATTGTAACTTCATCAAAACCTGCATCATGCCTCAAATCCTAAATTCTATCTACCAATACATCATTTATTGTACAATACTAAGTATCTATGAAGATCATAAATATATGTCTCTCTTTTTTGTGAATAAGGGATACTGTTGCATTATTATACCCTTGTTCTTGAGAAGTAACAATAGAGTGCAACAATAGAGTGCAACAAACCCCCAGAGAGTACGTAATTACACCGACACACACTCATGCAGAAATAGCCTTTAGCCAGATTCATTTTTCTAATGCTTGCATTGGAGTGTTCCCTCTTTAACATTTCACAATACACCCACTTTGGAGTGTCTCTTATTTATAACTATATATATATAAGCAGTTGTAAAAGGCATATTCATTCAAGATTCAAAGAATGCTACTAGTCATCCATTACTAATGCAACATAAATCATTCATCAAAGAATTGAAGATACAACATTCAGTCAAATTTATCTAACTCATTTATTGATAATTCACATTATTCAAGAATTAAGCATTGAATGTAACAAAAATTTTCAAACACATTTGTATTAACCACAAATAAACATTGCATGCTTCATTAAACTCTTTTTTTTGAAATGTGGGTGTATTTCCAAACCCATATGCATTCTCTCAAACTTAAAGTTTGCATTGTCCTCAATGCACTAAAATTAAAATACAATGACAATAGAAATGCAATGACAATGTGCACTAACAAAATAAAAATTACAGCTACGTGCAATGCATGAACAATACAGCTAAAAAAAGCTGAAGATGAACTAACTCTCTAGCTGCACGATGTTTCTTTTTACTCTTATTTTTCTTCTCCTTCTTGCGCTTTTTATTTTTGGAGCGCTTTCTATTCTTTTCTTTGGGCTTCACACTGTCCTCAGATCATTCCTCAGGTTCTGGCTCTACCCCGGAATCATCGGTTGCTTCCTTGTAACTTTCACTGGTCTAGCTCCATCTTGCTCCAAATTATCAGTAGTTGCACCCACAAACTTGGGTGTAGTGACAATGTTCTGAGCAGATTCTTTCTCAGCATCTTCTTCCTCGTCCTTCTCATTCACATCTACAACAAGGACTTTCTCCTCTCCAATAGCAACTTCCTCTTCAGCATTTTCTTGACTGATCCTCTCGTTCTTGCCATATTTTTTTAGTGAAGACAGTTTAAAGTTGTAAAGGTATGAGCTTGGGGAAGAGAAAGTAAATAAAAATAGATGTTTTGTATGTGTTACAGTTGGCACAGTGGAGAGGGGGTTTATAGCTAGTGAAAGAATAAGATGGAAAAGCGTGACTTTTGTGAAAGGATATAAAGCTAGCGGGAATAAATATGTCCAATAGGAATTGTGTCCGCTCAGACAGATCAGACGGTTAGGTCACTTTTGATCAAACGGTAGGATCTGAAATTTCTGATATGCCCTCATTCTTGATGAGTCATAAGTGACAGTACAATAGTACGAATTGCGTTGACAATAAAGCCCAAGTGCGTCAAAAATGGTACCTAATTATTCTGCAAAAAAAAGAAGTAAAACAAACTTAAATAAAAACAAAAAAAATCAAATCAAATCAAATCAGATAATAATAAATTCAATAAAAATTAATATTTTTCGACCAATTTAATGGTCCCTGCCTACTTTTGATTAATATTCCCAAAATAGTGTTTCAATTTGATTGTGACTGCACCATGAGAAAATACTTCGAAAACTTTGAAAGGTCCAGACCAACGTGAGCGCAATTTACCTAAGTGCAATTTCAGTCTAGAATTGAATAATAAAACTTGTTTACCCGCGATAAATTGTCATTGCAAATTAATTCTGTCATGCCATCGTTTGGTCTTTTCCTTGTAAATTGCAGCACTTTCATAGGCATTTCACGTACTCTCCTCTAGTTCAGTGATATCTACCAACCTTTTCTTTCCAGCAGCTTCATAGTCCATGTTCACTTGCTTAATTGCCCACATTACTTTGTGCTCCAGTTCAACTAGCAAGTGACATGCTTTCCCAAAAACCAATTGATACAGTGACATCCTGTCATCTAGTCTGGAAGACCAATCTTTCCTCAAAGGGTTCACAACCTTCTCAAAAATGTTCTTAATTTTTCGATTCAATACTTCGGCTTGTCCATTAGTTTGCGGATGATAAGTAGTAGTCATTCTATGATTAACTCCATATCTCTTCAGTGCGGCTGCCACTTGGTTGCAATGAAAATGTGTACCCTAATCACTAATCAATGCCTTTGGTGTGCCAAAGTGGGTGAGTATATGCTTGTGAAAAATTTTAAGCAATGTTTTTGCATCATCCTTTGGGACTGCAACAGCTTCAACCCACTTCGGGACGTAGTCAACAGCTATTAATATATACATATTTCCAAATGAACTTGGAAATGGTCCCATAAAATACATACCCCAAACATCGAACAATTAAACCTCCATAATTGGCTGCTGCAACACTTCATTGCATCGGGATCTAGAACCAGTGTGCTGACACCTATCGTATTTATTTACAAAATTGTAGGTGTCTTTGAATAATGAAGGCCAGTAGAATCTTGATTAGGGAACCTTAGCAACAGTTCGTATGCCACCGAAATGACCTCCATAAGGGGAATCATGACAGTGCTTTAGGATTGAAAGCATCTCCTCTTCCGTAACACAACGCCGAATGATGTTATCATTGCACACCTTGAATAAATATGGTTCGTTCCAATGATAATTCACTACTTTAAGAAGAAATATTTCTTTTTTTATGGCCTATGACACCCAATGTGAGTTCCACACACTAGATAATTAACCAAATCCGCATACCAAAGGGTTGCATCTACATCAAATAACTTCTCATCTGGGAATGCGTCAACAATTTAAAGGATGTTTCCATCTTCACTGCCAACTTCCAATCAAGACAGATGGCCTGCAACTTGATGTTCTCAATCTTTACGGTCTTTTATCTCGATGTCAAATTCTTGCAACAGTAAGGTCCAGCGTAGCAGTCTTGGTTTTGTATCTTTCTTCGCAAAAAGATATCTCAACGCTGAGTGATCAGTAAATACAGTAACTTTGTACCGACAAGATAAGAACGAAACTTCTCGAAAGAAAATATTACAGCCAACAATTCTTTCTCTGTAGTGGTATAATTGATTTGAGCCTATATAAGAGTTTTGTTAGCATAATAAATGGCGTGAAATCTACTTATGGTATAAATGAAATTATATGTGTTGTTGATGAACCTACTAACTTGTGAGCTTAATGGTGCTTGAATAGGCTTTTACTAAGCTATTGGTCTTGGTAATGATATCATGCTTATTCTATAAATTGTACTAATGAAATGGTAAGTTATGTTTAAGTTTATATGAGCTTACTAAGAACTAGTTGCTTATATAGTTACTTTCTTTTGTTTTATAGATATTCAGAAGCTCGATCAGTTGGAAGCTCGTCGGAGACCTATCACACTATCCAATAACCATTTCAGTAGTTTTTGAGTATTTTGGCCAAGGTTAATAATGGCATGTATAGGATCTTTTGTAATGGTATTTTATGAATGTGTTATGGATTAAGGAAAAATGGTTAATTAAAATGAATTTTAGGGGTTTCCCAAAATTGATTAAAAGGAAGTTGGTAATCATTTAGAATTAAAATCAGGATCGTTTAGCTTTAAGTGGTAAAATGACTAAAATACCCTTAGGGTTAAATCTTTTAAAATAGTTTTAAAATGGTTCACAAATCGCTTCCGCAATAAGATTACACAATTATTAGTTTTGAGGTTTTATAAGGTTAGGGTGTGTTTTGGGATGGTTTTGTGCTAGAGAGTCACTTCGGTAGCTAATGTGTCGCTTCAAATTCGGGTCGATCCGTTCCAGTCAGGTTTTGATAACTAAAGAAATAATATAATATAATTAGAAAAACATGAAAGATTTGCTATGGAAACTTAATCAGGTTTGAGTATGGGTGACTGGCTCGCTTCGGTAATCATAATTAACTGTAGCTATGGATTTCTTATTCATTCAACTAGTCGATACCCTAGAAGGATATTTCGATCTTCCACTAGAATAATGTGTTAGTAAGAACTACTAATCTCTCGACCTCACTGTCCAGAACGGTACGGGGCTAAAGTGTTCATAGATAGGCCATACAAATTTTGGGTTAATTCCCACCTAAATGACTTCCTAGGGTCGTTAACCCTAGGGTTTATGTTCTTCCTCTCCCAAACAGTTGATCCGTTAATAGAACCCTACAAAATAATTAATTAATCATACCTCCACGCTAATACCTCGTAAAAGGATTAGTTCCTCATGAATCTAATAAACATGATAAACTTGATATACAAAATAGACATGAATATTAAATCAAGAAATAAAGTTTAGAAGAAGCTTGAATCGTATTAAAGGTAATGTCGAATCCACACAGAATTGATTGAGTTCCATAGTTAGGATCTCTCAACAAAACCAAAATAATGAAACTAAAAATAATCCTAAAGCCTAAGAAAAGAGAAAACTAAATGCTAATGCTAAGAAGAAAATTATACAATATGAAAGTTGTCCCTAACATGTGTTAAATGAGCCTATTTATAAAATTAGAATGGTTGTCATCCTTAAACCTAGGTCAGCTACCGCTCTCGTGCTTAATGTTTGATTGTGCGGGCCAAAACTCACCTAGCTCATAATTATTTCCTGTGCAGAGTCGTTATCACAACACACCAGGTCCTATGTCACGACATCGAAAGCAGTATGCTCATATTCAAGGGTGTGTCGCGACACAGTCTGAGGATGTCTTGAAATGCTTCTATTTTGCTCCCTATGTTGCGACATCCATCTCTCTGTGTTGCAACACAGCAACCAGTATCGAGTTAGCACATCTTTTAATGGTCTCCTGCGCACTCACAAACCATATTAGCTTACCCTTATGTCTTATTCAACGCCTAAGGTCAATAAAAAACTCAAATTACACAATTTATCGAATTTAAATACAGTAATGAAAACTTAACCAAAATCTAACTAAAGTGTTTGTATTCAAACTCCTCAAATGTAAAAACTAGTTTAGTATGCTACATCGAATAATGACAGATCAGTTGGCTTAGTTGCTTTGTTTCACTTAGCTGGTTTCTTATTCAATTTATTGATATTTTCTTCTATTATCTTTGTTCCAAGTCTGTCTTTATTGGTGTACTAAAGTTTTGTGTATTGAATAAGGTTTGCATTTTATCTTAGAACTTAATAGGCTTAGGATGGAGTATAAAGAAAAGAAAGGTTAAGCAACTGGTTACTGAGTTGAAAGTACAATTTTTCATTATTCAGAAGTCCAAGATTGAAAATTGTGCTGATTGGCTAATAATTTTTTTATGGCCCTCTGATAATAAAGAATTGATTGGTCAATCTTCAAATGGCAATTTTGAAAGTCTTATTATTATTTGGGATTCTTTTGTGTTTTGTAAGGAGTGGGTTCAACTTAGAAAGTGTTTAATAAAATGTTTCATTGATGAAAATAAACAGGCCTTCTAAATTTTAATGTTTGTGATTATTTTTTCTTGTAGAGTGTTTTTGGTAGTTTGTTTGAGTTGAAGTGATTTATATTAACAATGGAAAACAAAGATTATGTAGTGAAAGAATTCTTGGGTTTAGTTATTACAACAGATCTTTTATCCTTATATTTTTTAATCCCATTTTATATGTAATCATTAGTCTCTATAAAGGCTTTTCAATTGAAAAATGTGTAAAAAGTAGTTCTAAAATTTCCAAAAACCTTGTCTTCCTTTCTTGCTCTGTCCTTCCTTCTTGCAACCATTGTCCCTTAGATGGGCTTCATATCTTCCCATTCATCTATGTCTGAGTGGTAAGCACAATAAAACCAAGAACAGATAAAAATGAAGCTTTTTTTCAGTTTAAAACTTCCATTTCTAAAAAAAGAAAGCTGTTTTAGTTAAAATGTAAAGATTAATTAAAGACAAACTTGTTTTGCGAGAAAGCATGTACGACAGACAAGATTAAAATATTAAAGGAAAACACTACCTTATGACACCTCTATATTGTGAGGTTTTTTGACTAGCTTAAAATTTGTTAAGGTACTTATTTCCACCCTACAAAATCATCTTTCTCTTTCAGCTATTGATATACCCATCGCATGTATAAGCTTTTGGCATGTATTTTGCAAATCATAATAGGATTTAAACAAGTAGACTTTGTACTTGAAATTTTAATGTAACGAGTCTATCCAAAAATTTTTGTTTATTTATTTATTTTACTAATGGCATGTATTCAACATAATAAATTTTTTATTGTTTTTTTCTTACTACTTCTGCTCTTATTGTTATTTTTATTATCTCTACAAAATTCCAAGCTATGCCCTTGAATAGGAAATAACTTGTATCTATACTTAGTAGCTGTAAAGGGGGGACGACACAAAATGTATTAACTGTCATTACATTTGATTTAAAATTTTCCTACATTCTAGTTGGTTGGAAAGGTAGTGCACATGACTCTCATGTTTTAAGTGATGCACTTGCATGCCCAAGAGGATTTAGAATTCCGGAAGGTAAGAATTAACATTAATTATACAAAATAGTTCAATTAAGCTCATAATTTATTAGTAATAATTATGTTTTGTAAATTGCAAGTAAATATTATCTTGCTGATGTTGGGTATGGCATCCGAAATGGATATATTACTCCATATCATGGTGTCAGATATCATTTAAAAGATTTTTGAGATCAAGGGCCAAAAAATGTAAAGGAACTCTTTAATATTCGTCATTCATCATTGCGAATCACTATTGAGTGTGTTTTTAGGATTTTAAAGAAATGATTTCATGTATTAGATGATGAACCATTTTGGAATTTTAAAACCCAAGTAGATATAGTGTTGGCTTGTTGTATCATTCATAATCATATAGTGGGAGTTGATCCTAATTATTTAATTAGTCAACTATTATATGAGGGGTCTTGAGTCTGATTTGATAATACCAACTCTTACAGAGCGAGAAGAAAGAGAAGAAGCAAGAGAATGGTCTACTGAGAGAGATGAAATTGCACAGTATATATAGACTGATTATATGACCAGAAATATTAGATAGGTTTAGGGCTTAAGGTTAACGGTTCTATGTTATGTATGTTTTAGTATTAATTTGTAGTACTAATTGTGGTCTGAAAGCTAATTTATTATTCAATCTTTGTTTTTTTATATATAACACAATCAAGAGTCATCTATTCGGTTTAGTTGTTTTCAATTTATGACTGTTAATATTCTAGCTTAATAATTGGGCACTATTATATATTTTTATTTATTTATAAATAAATCATTGCAATATATGCAAAAATAATGAAAAATAAATAAATTTAATAGATATAAAATAAACTCAATTAAATAATGAAAAGACAAAAAAATCTCGAATGTATGTTTGTTTCATTTTAAAACAGCTTTTATGAAAAAATTTCATGAAATTTGCTAAATAACGGGAAATATTTTACACAGATTCATCCAAACACCAGAAAATATTAGCTTTTTTCTAGAAAACTAACTCATTCTCCAGAAATCATTTTTCGAGTGTCATTTTACATGTAAACAAATGGGCCCTAAGTTAAATTAAACTAATCAAGATTAATTTTAGCATAAAAGGTAAACTTAGTGGGAATTCATCTCTTTCTCACTTCTCCTAGATCCACCATTAAAATAAAAACCTAAGAAAAGCTTCAAATCCTGCAAGCATTCAGTCTTTGATTTAGGTATGAATTTCTAGTCATTTTCTTGTAATTTTTTATAGATTTGAGGTTATGAGAGCTTGATTTAGCTAGTCCATGTACCAATTTGTAAAACCACTAAAGTTTAAAAAGTTTTCATTTTTTATTTCTTAAAGAATTAAGTGTGAAATTGATAAAAATTAAGCTTAGTTTAAGAAAAAGACTAAATTGTAAAGCTTAATTGTTAGTTTCGTATATTAGAGACCAAATTGAATAAAATGAAAAATTGTTATGAAATTTCAATAGGAATAGAAAATAGAAGTTCCCTAATGAATATATGTGAAATCAGATTTTAATCTGAAGGTCTAGATCGAAAGTTATGCTCGTCCTAAATTTAGGGGCTAAATTGAATAAATTGTAAAATTTGTGTGAATTTGTAATTGATTGTGATTTGATATAGAATTTGATATTTTGTATTTTTAGATTATTATTCATAGCTAAAGACGACGCAGGGCCATCAAGAAAGGAAAGGCAAGAGCCGACGATGAATAACTCGAGTTTTTAGTTTGTATATCTATGATTCGAATTAATCTATTTATTGCATATACATGACGTTTTGCTTGGTATGATACTGAGGTGAGTTGAAAATAGTTAATTGAATTGAATTGATATGATTTTGATTAATTATTGAGACAGAGGACTAAATTGAATAGAATAAAGAGTAGCATAACTTATGATTTATGATATTATGTATGAAATTGAGCTAAAACATATATATGAATTTATGAAATAATGAATTGATGATATATTGAAATTGATAGAATATGAATTGACTTATAATGAAATTGGATTATTGGTTACTGTTGGAAAAAATCTAGTTCGAAAATGGTTTTCTTGCATAACGGAAAATAAAAATTTTGAAACTTGAGTAATTTTGTGATATTTATAGCAATAAACCCTTTACCAAAATCGTACCTATGTTTTCAGCTAGACGAATCCTTGTCGTTTTCGGTTTTCAATCGAACAACCTTCTCTGCTATTCTCGTACCACGAACTACTTTAAGTGTGGGCTCAAACGCTTCAAATCAAACGTAGAACCATAAATAGTTNTTTTTTTTTACTTTCAGTGAAAGAAAAATCTCTCTCAATAGAAATCGACGGAATTGTTATTCTGAAAAATAGAATTAATACTTATAGAATAAACTTTCACTACAAGTACATATTTGTTATATATGATTACTGATTGCATATGAAAGATCATGTGAACTGGTTAAACGAGTTTGTGGGCCGATACAAAAAATTAATAACTGAATTTTTTTGATTTGGAAATGAAATGCAAACTTGATTGAATGTGTTAAATTGAAAAGAAATGCGAATGTTAAATATATTAGTATGATATGTTCAATTAGTTTTTTTTTTTTTTATTAAAGTAATATGTTTAGTTGATTCATTTGACATACTTAGTTTATCTTGTGGCATATACATATTGTTATATGAATTGAAGATTAGCATAAGTTATAAATTAATTGGTTGATATTTGACTTTGAAATTGAATGTATGCAATTGATTTGAAGTGTAACAGCCCGATTTTTAGTGGTGCTGAAAAAGATAGTTTTCAAACCCTATTTTCATAAACCGAGCCCGTAAATATTAAATTAGAATATATACAGTTATTTATAAATTAATATTAAAGCTTGTTCCTTCAATTTTTCCTATTAATTTTTTAATATAAGTCTAGTGACTAAATTGTAAAAGTCTTATCGCTATAGTTTTTAATTGGCCAAAGGTTTAAGGACTCAAATCGCAATTGACCAAAGGTTCAAAATGAAAATTTAACCATTTTGGAATATATGTTAGTGGATGCTGGTGGATTAAACAATAAAATATTTTTAGTATGTTAATTAAGTAATAGTTTAATTAAGGTATAAATATTATAACAAGTGGAAGCAAAGAGAAGAAAGCTTTCATCGTCTCCTTCCATGACCGATTATTCATAGAAAAAGAAGAAGAAAATGTCCCAAGGGTTTCAAGCTTTCAACTATGACTTGGTTATTGCAATTAAGTCATTTTTCTTGTAATTTTTTATTTTTTTGAGGTCATGAGAGCTTGATTTAGCTAACCCATGTACCAATTTGAAAAACTATTAAGGTTTTTGAAAGTTTCTACTGTTGATTTATTGAAGAAATTGGTGTTAAATTGATAGATTTTAAGCTTAGATGTGAGAAAAAATTAGATTGTAAAGTTTAATTGTTATTTTTTTCATAAGAACTAAAGTGAATAAAATGTTAAATTTATGTGAAATTTCAATAATAATATATGGTATAGGGTCCTAAGGATGTAATTGAAATCAGTCCTAAAACCGAAGCTCAAAATTGAAAGTTATGGATATTTCAGTTTTAGGGAGTATATTGAATAAAATGAAAAACTTTAGGGGTATCAAAAAATGAAATTTTATAGGTTCATTCATAGCATGATATAATTTATAAATGTTAAATATTGATGTAATGAATTGAATAATTGTATAGATCGAGAATTAGATCGAACAAGAGATAATTGGGGAAAAGTAAAAATTATAAATAAGTCCCTAAAGTTTCAACTTGTTTGTTATTTTTGCTAGGTAAGTTCATATAGAACTTACTATTTTATTTTATGTTATGTTGAATTGTATTTATTTCATTTATATGTTTAGGTTTAAGTGGATTTAGTGAATTTAGCATATTTGGCTTCAAACGGATTTAATTGAAAAACATGAAATATTGGTTATTACGAATAGGTACAGAGTACCAATATGAATCTTGAATGCTTAAAGGGCTTGCAATGAAATATGTAAACTAATACAAGGTTTGTTAATGACATGTATACAACAACAGGGCCTATGTGAACTTAGTAAAATATTAGGATACGTATGACATGCCATTAGGCTTATACACGTAATTGATCAGGGATTTACATGATATTATGAGATCTAGAATTTGTTGTAGATTTTAGGGTTATATGTATCGTTGGTTTAGCTTGGACTAGTAACCTTGATATGATGTTAGCTTGTGTGAGCAATTTTGTTAAAATGTTAGCTTGTGTAAGCAACCCTGATCTATGTCAGCTTGTGTAAGTAAAAGATCCCCTTGTATCCGAGTTCGTTTTACTATAGTTCCTTTGGATGAAACTTTAATCTAATGGAAGTGGAAATCTTGAAATGGTTTGGACATAGATTCTACATGCATTCAATTTGAGATGTGGTATATGATTTCTTACTAAATGATCTTGATATGCAAATTGACTAACCTATTTGGTTGTATATGATGATCTGTATTAGTTTCTTTAATGTATGTCAAGGAAAGCCATATCGAATGCCAAAGTGATTAATAATTTAGCTTGTTGAATTGATTAAGGTAAGTAATGTAAATTTCATATGAACTTACTAAGCATTTTATACGCCTACCCCATTCTTTTTCCCTTTTCCTTGTAGATCATTACCTTGCGGAACATGTAAAGTCGGATCGTCCCAAAGCTCACACTATCTTATCACTAAATTGGTAGCTTTTTATCATTTTGAGTCAAATATTGTGACATGTATATAAGGTGTCTTATAGTACAACTTAGCATGTGAATATGCTTACCTATGGCAAGTTTGCTTTAACCTTTATCATGTTGAATTGGTGACCTAAATTATACATGTTGTAGAGTATATAGATGTGATGACTTATAATTATAGATATCTCAAATTGGATGGATTTGAATAGGTTAAAAATGGTAATTGGCAATGGTTGAAGCTTATTTGAAATGGCACATGTTGGCATCTTGTTTGAACTTGTATTTTGGCGTGTATTTGACTTAGATCACTTAAAGATCTATGGCCATTGATATGTGAAATGTGTATAAATGCATGAACTAAAAAAGGGAATGATATATTTCAAGATGTTATGGAATGAGTAGGTGATGGTGCTTAAATGGTTAAATGATGATATGAAATGTCAATTGAATTGTTAGGTTTAGTTGGTAATATGTATTGGATGCTTGTTTAAGGATTGAATAGATTTTTTGAGTTGTTTGACATGATTTTTGTGTTGGATCTAGTGCCCTAAGTGTAGTTTTTTTGTCTATGTACATTTATAATTTTTTCTGAATAGATTGATTAATAAAACAAATTCATGAATTACATACTTTGTATAATTTTCATCATATGGTTTTTACACGCAAAGAAAAATAGAAGAAAATTTTTCTCACTGGTTGTCTACTATTTAAACTAATATTAAGTTGTATTATGTGGTCGGATCATAATACGGAAAGACAACTTATATTAGTAGACGAACCTAAACATGTCCTTAGTCTAATTGGAAATGAGCAAACTGATTGAAAGACTAATATGCCATCTATCAAGTCCAATTTGGAGGTGTTGTCATTAGCATTACATTGTTGATGAAAAGCAAACATGGTCACGAGTGGTTCGTCTTTGTGATGAATGATTTGATTACTATATGATAGTAATTGACTTTTCATGAATGAAGATGTAATGGTTACCATGAGATAAAATATGATCATATTAGAAGAACGAATATTATCCCAAAGAGATTAAGAACACTTATGACATGGCCATTGGACAAGCATTGATCGAGTTTCTTTCATAACGGTATGCCATTAGGGAGAGCTTAGTCACGATACTATAGTGGAATGACTTCGTGACTAAATGAGTTTATAGTTAATAGGCGAAAAGCTGGAACTTAATTATAAATCATATGACCCTTAATTGTATATGTCCAAATGGTCCCTCCACTAGCTCGTTGAAACTAGAAATGAATTTCATGTTGAATCAAATGAATAGAAATGGTGAAAATGGAGAAATAGAAAACATTTGGAAATCATTACGGTTTTCTCCAAAATGAAATGAAAATGAAGAAATAGAATCATTTGGAAATGAATGTGGTTTCCTCCACAATGAAAATGACCTAAAAATGAATTTATGTTTTTCAAATTAAATGAAGTTCGAAAATGGAAATATTTCATTTGGTCATAGTGAATAGTTGAATGTAGAAATATTAGATGTATTTTCTTACAGATTCTTTTACGGTAAAGTCGTCGTGATTTTAATAGAATTAAAATTGGATTGAGAAGACTATTGAATTGGAAATATATTGAGATGTTTATTTTGAGAAATAGAAAAACAAATATTGGGTTGGATCAAATTATAAAGTATTGGGTTAAAAACCCGGAAAGTACTTGTGATTAGACTCAGTATGGGAGAGGCCCAAAAATGCCTCATGTTAAAAGGGGTGGGCGACAAACCCTAATAATATTAATTAGGGTTGTTGGCCCCTATACTCCTAGATAGACTAGGAGTTTCTTTTTCTAGTTGAAATAAACCTCTACAATTAAACAAGGGTTATACCTCTGCAATTCTTTTATCATTTCTAGTTCTGTGTTTTGATTCAAATCATTTGAGCTCACACTCGAAACAGTTCGTGGTATGAGAATAGTGGAGAAGATCGTTTGGTTGAAAGTTGGGAATGACAAGGACCCGTCTATCCAAAAACACATGTGTGAATTCGGTCTGGGTTTATTTATATAAATATCACAAACAATGTTAGTTTTTAAAATTTTTATTTTTCATTGTGTAAGAAAACTATTTTCGAATTGGATTTTTTCCAACAATTGGTATTAGAGCGCCAGGTTTTGCTATGTTTATAGTATAAACTGAGACCGAAATTCTCTCTATTCTTCACGTATGATTTTATTTGATAAGATGTGACATTCTTGTAATTGTATGCATGTTTAAGTAAATGTATGTGAATGAATATATGTAATTATTTTATTGTTATGGATGATAAAGTAATTTTGCCAAAGTTGTGATTCCTAGAAAATTAATTGTAATTTATTATTATCTCAAGCATGTATATTTTAAATCGTGAACTATCATCTCTACACATGATTTATTTTTATTGTTTATTTAGAATAAAATATGTGTGCCGAAAATGGACGTGGGAATTTTGTAATATTTTTTCCGACGAAACTCGGAGAATCGAGACACATCGAGACCGATTGAGACTTAAGGTCTTTCCAGCACTTAACGAGTTTGTTTTCTAGTGTTTTTATATGCTTTTATATCATTTTCATTAATTAGCATATTAGGTTTAATTTTATGCTTTTAAATCTTATGCTTATATCATTAAACCCTAAGAAGTGACAACCCTAAGAAGTAATTTAGGATAAACAAGATCAAGAGATAAGCTTACCGAGTAAATCATAATTTATCCCTGTCAAGAAAGTGAGGCCGAGGGGTAAGCTTGTAGTGGTTGATTAGTTAATTAGTTAGAGGTCAAGAGGTAATAACTAGTTAATTAATAGTTAACTTGGTAAAACCCGAGTTTTAAAGTTAATTAGGAGCACTGAAGTGAGTTAATCTTCTGTCTGGTTAATTGGAATTAATTTTGATTGTTATTTGGTTGTTTTCATTTTAAATAATTTATGTTATTTTAGTTGATCAATTTTAATTTTGGTTTTTCGTAATATAATTTTAAATTAATACTAGTTAGACATATTAGTGTAGAAAACTAATTTAATTTTAATTCAACCTCCATTGGGTACAATCCTCGAAATACTTTTCGTAGTGTTTCGTTGTAACATTCTTCTATATTACAATTTGACCCGTATACTTGCGGACACTGTTGCTTAATTTTATATCTTTTTGCTGTAATATTTCCAGTCCAAACGTTCACACGTCTGAAGGCAATCAAAACCTGACCTATCCTAACCGACACGAAACCGATGGTGATCTGACAACAAGAGGTTGTCAATGGTCTGGCGATGGCAATGACACGAAAATCGTGACAGAAAGAATAAGATGAAAGAAACCTAAACCAATGTCATTCAAAAGTTCGTGGTGGCAAAATTGAAGACTTAAAGTATGCTTTAGGTTGAATTTTGTAATTTTCATTTTTTCTAGGATGCAATAATGGAAACTTTGGGTGGTCAGAGTTATTTAAATTTTATTCTTTTAAATTTATGATATAAGCATGATGATATTTATATGTGCAAATGTATGTTCATGCATATATATGATAAGCATGTCATATAGTTTAGGAAAGAATGCCACATGTACTTGTCATGCATATATTGATCATTCATGATTGAAACCGTACATTAAAAACCTTGCATGTTTTTTAAAATATTGAGTGGGAGAAGGTCTCTAAACAAGACCTACGACCTCCATCAATTGTCTCTTGTGATGGCATGGCAATATAACTACCCCACGGTAGGATTGTCATGTGGACCTCACTAAGGAGATTGCCTAAAAGTAAGTAAAACTCTCTTATGTTTGTATGATAGTTGGATCAAACTTCGCGGTAGTTACTATCATGTGATATTTCAAGAAATTTTATCTTCAAAGAGGACAACTACTCACAGCATACTACTCGGTGAGATTTTTCCCATGATGACTCATATTTTGTGCATGATGCAATAGGTGTAGAGTTGATGATTATGCACTCAAGATCTTTAAATTAAGTGACTCCTCACAGAGCTCTACTTAAGTTAGAATGATGGTCAATCGTTACACAATTATTAGTACGTGTGAATTCTTAAAGAATTAGGTTTATGTACTAATTGGATGGAAATCCATATTCTTACTAGTTGATCATGATCACCCCATGGTGGCTTGATTTAATGGGTGTAGGAATTATCGTTGCAACGACTTACAAATGTTTTCAAGGTTTAACGTAAGACGCATGCATCATCTTAATACATAATGTATTGTTGCAAAACATTTTCAAATATTTTCTTAATACAAAGATATTAATGAATGAATATTTTTATTTTCACTTTGAAAATGGCACCTACTCCCTTATTAAACAAACTCACTAAAAACAAATTGAACGAAAACAACTATAAGGAATGGAAATGGAACATGATAATTGTCCTGAGCTGCGAGAAACTTAAAATAATTTCTTGATAATAAGTGTCCTCTGGCCACTCAAGTTGAGGCTAGAAAATGTTGAGAGGAGTCTGATGAGATAGCTCATTGTTATATGCTGGCAAGCGTGACCAGCACCCTATATAAACAACTGGAGAGCTATAAGACTACCAAAGCGATTCTAGATAAGCTAGAAGACATGTTCGGAGACCAAGTTGTCTTGGTTCGACAATCTGCTATAACTAGCTTGATGAATACGCAACAAAAGCCTGACATTCCGATCAAATACCATAGATAACTCTTTTGGGATACTTTGCCAAGGCCACGAAATATTAGGTCAATTTGGATTAGAACACTCAAATTGAGATGGTGTTCAAGAGCTTGTCCAAGAATGTTGCTGCCTTTCAGGCCTCATATAACCTTGGCAACAAGAACCTGACACTTACACAATTCATGAAGGAGTTACAATTCTATAAATTGATGTTGAAAGGCCAACTAGTCCGAAGAGTAGAAGTAAATGTAGTTATCACTTCTTCCTCAAAAGGGAAAGGATAGTTCGCTAACAAAGGTAAGGCAATGCTAAGGTCTTTAGGCCACCATAAGTGGAAAGGAAGAGAACTAGAAAGCCTAAAAACTCATCTAATTATAAATCCTTCTTCTGCAGTAAGAAATGACACTTCAAGGCGAACTGTAAAGAGAGAGAGGAGTACCTAGCCACCAATGGAAAAGGTATAGAACACTTTATGATAGAAGCTTGTTTAGTGGAAGATTCAATAGACCACTAGATCACTAATTCGAGAGACACTAATCATGTTTGTGTTTCTCTACAAGGGTTTGAGGAGTTGAAAGATCTGATCTGTCGTAATTTGATATGGAAAATTAGGCTTTCCCAATATGCTTGAGGAGCTTATTTTCAAGCAAAATAGTTTCATTTATGTAGATTTTCGTAGTTTTTAGAATTTTGATTTAATAAGTGTAAATGCCTCTTTTTACTTATTTTGATACCCAATTTGGCCAATAGTACCATTGGGCGGCCCTAACTAATTATTCAACTTATAAACATGACACATCCAATCAAGTTACATAATAATATAACATCAACGGCAACATCCTAAACTAAATCATGTAAAGAAATTATACTAGGAATTTAGTTAAAGATAGCACAAACAAAACCATCAAGTTTTAATAAATTTTTCTTTTCCCTTGGCCTTTGATGTTTCAGCCATGTCCTTGGCTACAACAATCAATCGGAGTAATAAGATAAAGTTAGAGAAACATCTACCAAGAATTAAAACCTCCTAAAACTAATAATGATATGCAATTCGATATAGCGATAGCTTTCCCGCTTCTATCGAAAACTTAAGAGAACATAAATCTAACTTAATCAAACATAAAATCTAATCTTAGAAACAATATTAGGAGCTTCTAGATGTCTAAAAACCACCAACAACACCAGCTCAACCTCTCTCTCACTAAAACATCTATGGCACTTAACAATGGCAACTTAAGCAATTCTCACCCAATATATGTTCTAACTCGATTTCTATCTATCTCAATCCATACTAAACTTAATTCTATCAAGAATCTAGCCCCAAAATAACAAGAAACATAAGAATTGAAACTTTCTCTCACTAACTTGAAAATTATTCAAAATAGAAGGAAAATAGAGTTTAGTTCTTTTTGTAGTTTTGCTTTTCTTGTAAAGGTTAATTTTAAAAGAATGAGAAAATATTAAAATTATTATCTTAATTTTTTGAGTGTTTCCATTTTTGGTATATTTTCGATCAAATTTAGCTTATAATTTTTTTTTTAGCTTTTTAGGTGAAAAGGTCATCTATATATATAGAAAAATCAAAACTACAAGAAAGACCAAATTACAATATGTGTAAATGTTAAGGGTTAAATTTTTTAGAAACAAGACTAAAATGCACAATGTATAAATCTTGAGGGTTAAAGTTGCTATTATGTCAAATTTAAAATTCATCATATTATCTTTCCATTAGTCATTTAACAGTCGATGACAAAAAAAATAAAATTGAATAGTCGGGTGACCATCTTGTAACTTTCCATAATTA
>CM025149.1:23125750-23144001 GCA_013467495.1 Gossypium gossypioides | reverse complement strand
TTTTAAATGTACAAAGGCAAGACCCCCATGGATAATTGATAAAACCTGCCGTTGAAGCAAACAATGAACTACTTCCCTCTATAGTATTTTTTTTCTCAATCAATACATTAAAATCCTGTTTTCAATCCGTTACTAGGTTAATGCAAGACAAGAGATGGAGGATTACCTGCGGGGCATCTCTGCCTGCGAGGCCGCCTAGTTGTCTTCCCCCATCCTGTAAGGCTTCTATCCTCCAACCCCACTTCCATATTACTAAAATGCTGCAACAATGGTGTGCATGTTGTCGCAGCTACCGAAGCCGGAGGAGAGGAGTTTGTTACCAACGATCGCCTCCCCCTGCCACACCCACTTCTGGTGGCATTTCTTCTTGTCAATCCCGATTGCCATGAATGTCCCGTTGCTCTCATAAGCCCTCCAAATGTCTGAAGATCTTCAGTTACCTCGTGCCTTGATAGGGAAGCAAGGCCTGGAAGGATGTCCCTTCGGAAGTCCCTCCGCTGCCTTCCTCGCCTTCCCTGGCCCTTTCGCGTTCGAGTTGTTAACAAAGAAATAGTCCCAGTTTCTTCCACTTTAAGGTTTTCAGGAACCAGAGGTTCAGGCATATAATCCTCTTCCTTGGCCTCTGCTAATTTGAAAACCATCAATTCAAAACAATCAATCTCTTCCAATGAAGATTCATCTCGATCCCCAACTTTAACTCTTGAAAAAGCCTCGACCTTGCTCTCAAGATCCTCGCCAAAAGAGGAAATTGTCTCGACGAACCAATTAAGGGGGTCTATCTCAGCAGTTTCAGATAGATTGCAATTGACATCATCCAAATGGCTGTAAAGACCTGATGATGAGATGGCAACTATTGCCTCAGCTGCACTCTTAATAACTTCATCCTGCAAGCAATCATCTTTGTTTTGCACCGATTGTGGAAGTAGTGCACATGCCTTTCCCGATAATTCTTCTGCATAAAAGGCATCCTCAGGCTCGGGAGCCGGCAGAGCTTCCAAATCTATCCCTCCAGTCATCTTCATGCTGGTGCTAGGAACAGAGGGTATAAAAGAAGCATCATTCTCATCAACACAGGAGTTCAAGTCAATTTCAGGTCTGAAACTTGAAAACTTTGTATTCACTTCCTTCTCTATGACAGAATTCTCTGCAACAGTGTCTTGGCCCACATCTGGAATCGTGGCATCACAAGGTAAGTTAATATCAAGTAATCTATTTCTCCCCTTATTTTCTGCTTCACCTTCAGCTGGCTGAGAAACAGATACATGCGGGGAGGTAAAAGAAGACTCATTCTTAGAAATATAGCATCTCTCAAAAATGGGAATCCCTAGAATCTTTTTATTGTGCAGGCATTCATTTATTTCACTCCTGCTGGCACCAATATTATTGGAGAATGGAACTGACTTCATATCCTGTATCAAAATTTGGTTGAAACCATTTCCACTCTCATTTTTAATGGTTGACTGCTTTGGAGAAGATTGAGTGAAGCTCAACTCTCCAACGTTCAAATCCATTCCTGCAATAGGGTACTCATTCTTACAAGCAGGCTTGGCTCGCAGCCATGGCAGACCTGGAGGATGGTCCTCGTGCTTTCTTCCTCCATCTATTTGATAACCATGTTGCAAAACAGGTTCATTAGAAGAACTATTTAAACGCCTCACATTCAAATTCACATCACCTGTAGATTTCATATCTACGCTACTTGAGCAATTGTAGAGCTTAGTTGAACCATGAGTGGTGAAGTGCTCAAAGACCCCCTTACTATCATTACTACAGTTTGGGTAATCATAACTGAATCGAATTGCAGTTTCGTTGGACCCTGATGATGATCCATGATAAAATCCATTCCGTTTGGGCAATTCACCTCCAAAACCTGGGTTAAGTCTAGAATTGCAACTCGCCTGCCACTTCTCACCAAAAATCCCATTGCTTTGGGGTGCTATCACGGAACTCTTACCACCGGATGAATTAAAAAATGGGTGACTCTGAACTGACATTGACTTCTGGCTTAGGTCACTAGAAGGCTTTTCCCAAGAGGAAACTGAATGAGACCACTGCTTTATCGCATTGGAAGAAGCAAATGGATTCAAACTAGGTATATTGGAAGTCGTGATTAAATCTGGATAACTGTTATTAGAGATTTCACAATTTCTTCCTGGAACTTCTAAACCGTGAAGCATTCTCTCTCTAGAGAGATCTGCCTTGCTTTGATCAGTCAGAGAAAAAGCTGGAGGATCACGAGCTTTGTCAAAAAGAACGCGTACCTGCTGAGATGATGCAGGCAACTTCTCAGGCTGAAAACCTTGAGAAGTAGTTACTAAGTTGCTTTTACCATTCCCTGCAAAGCAAGACAATATTCACATGAGATAATCAGAACAACATGCAAAATTATGACAGAGACTGAGTCTCACTTTTTTTTTTNTTTTGTCTAGGACCAAAAAGAAAATAATAGAGAAAACATTATCTATGGACCTGCTTCAAGCACATGGGAAAAGAATCCTCTAGCATTTCCATTGCTTTCAGAATGTATATTATTTGTGGAACTATTATCACTTCGAATATGAGAATTGACAGAAATTTCTTTTGACAAACCAAGCTCTTGCTTAGGTTTCACAGACAGTTCACGGCCTCCATGATAGGCGTCATGGCAATCAGAATATGCAGAATTATTGGTTTCTTCGATCTGAATAGGCTCATTCAAGTCGGCCAAACCATTTTTACCCTTCAAACATCTTGAAGCATCACCTGAGCAACCAGTCTTCCCAACATCACCACAGAATAGCTTCTCAGCGTTCTCAGGCCTGGTATTCCCATTACCACTTGGAAGATATCTTGACATGCCAGATTCTAAGTCATCCTTGAACTGCACTGCTTCTTCAGGATCAATGTACTCATCCGCCGGAAGTTGAAGATCAAACATTTTCCTTCTCATTTTTGTGGGTCTGCACTCTAGCACCTCAACATCCTTTGAGTTACCTCCATTTTGTGACAGAAAGGAACCAGCTTGGATACTGCTTCCCTTCATGAAACTCAGGGGAGAATGACTATGCTCAACACCAGATATCAATGGTCTAGCACAAATGGAGTTTGCCTCAGGGAAGCTGGGGATATGCCATTTATGAGCATTTTCAGTTGTAATTTGCGAAGCTAATGGGCTTGATGACAATGATGGCCCAATAGGAATCTGATTTTTTTGTAATTGTTTCTTCTTTATTTCATCCATCAACTCCCTTTGAATCCTGTACAAGCGATGAAGCTCAGACACCTGGATAAAGACAGAAACCTCAGATATTTAAATATCTACGAAACAAAATGAAGAGTAAAAACAAGCAACGGTCAGCTTCATCAAACATGACACGTAAAAGCCTTATACAACTAAACACAGGCTAACAGACAGTAGAGACCCCATTACCTGAGTCTTGAATGTCGCCTCATGCTCAAGCATAGTTTGCTTCAAAACATCCTTATCATGCCCAGGATATGCATCGGCAATGGTCCTCGGGAAAAAACTACTGTAATACCGACCATTGGTCAAGGTTTTATCCCCATAATAAAGTGGCCAGCTACAACTGTTAGAGTCCTCGTTGAGATCCCTCATTGAGCAATAGCCTGGAAGATAGCTTTTAGACTGCACTTTTGTTCCCATTCCTGAAATCAATAAGTCTAGGTAATTCGATATAAACAAGCAATTATGAGTACTAGAATCTTAATAACTATTGGCCTAAGGAAATTACTTGCTTAATTAATTACAAGTAAATATCAAAAGAGAGAAATTTTCTCTACTTCTCTTAGCATGAATAACTTTTTAAAAGATGTGAGAAAAATTCTCTAGCGGAGTTGGATTTTGTTTAAAAACTTGGAACATTAGTCATCGGAACAAAATAGGACACCCTTCCACTGCTAATGCACAGATCCTATCCCGCATGAACCCAAAAACAAACAAAAATAACAACAATCACAAGCAATTATGAGATGAATGCCTACGATCAAAAAGCAACCCAAGAAGAAGGAGCTTCAAACCACCTGTAACATCAAAGTGACAAAACCCAGTTGAATGCCTCGCCAATGGTGGTTTCACAAAAAATATAGAAAATAAGAAAACTTCAACGATGATTGAATGATCAAAACATAACAACTTGCTAAGGCACCAAACATAATTGAAGGAACCACTTCTATATTTACCAAACAATATTGAAGAAAAATCGCCCTCATTGATGTTATCCCCACTTTAAATGATGCATGCTACAACAACAGTCTCATCAACTAAGAAGCTCACGGAAATCATACATAAAAATAGCCATTAAATCATCGAATCGTCACACCTTCCTTTTGTAGAATATGTCCATACTCTAAAATAGTTCCTATACATAGTTCCAGGCTTCCAGCTAAAATGTTAAAAAGTTTAGCCCTATCATCTATGGTAAGGTATCAAATCATAAATTCATAAGTAATGCCACCAAAAGTAGACGCATAAAAACCAAGATTTAGGAGTTATAATACAAGTCCATACATCATTAATTAAAAACCATACTCACTTCATAAGCATATTGAAAATTCCCAGACAAAGACAGAATTCAGCGTAAAAAAAGGAGCTAGAAAAGAAAATTAGGAACCCTATGATCAAGAAAGCACAATCCTATTATATTTATGAAGCATATAGGACATTAATATGCTAAATTAATAGACTAGATCCCACATAACTAATACCTAAATTTATATGACAGATTAGCAAATAAAAACATCTAAACATTTCATTAGAAAAGCTATGATCATCCATCAAATCAAAATTACCAACAACCCCAATCCAGAAACCATAAACTGGAAATCAAAAGCAAACAAAAATAACTAAAGAAGAAGAAGAAGGAGGAAACCTACAGTTGAGCTAAAGGGGTTAATTAACTCAATTACAAAGCCACTATACCACCCCCAGAACTTATCAGACTTGACGAAAGGGGGAAAAACTCAGGCAAAAAAGGAACAAATAAATAAAGGAAAGAAAATCCAATTGACTAAATCATAGGCTAATTAAAAAAAAAAAATCTATAAGTCAAATTAACAGTGTGTGGGAAAAAAATAACAGAATTTTACCTCAGACCCACATCCTCTCCTCACCCTTCCTTCAAGATTCTCCCATGGATTTAGCTCTTTTTACTTTCGCATCACAGATAACCCATAGCTCCCAAACTTCCCCAGAGAATAAACAAAGTACAAATCTTTACCCCCCCAAAAAAATATACAGCTAAAAAAACAACCAAGTGGGTGTTCTCCTGACACCATTAAAGGAGCTTAGATCACCATCAGATTGAATTAACAAACAGCATGAGATTTCGATCTACAGGACCTCTCTTCTCTCTCTCTCTCTCTCTTAAAAAAATTAAACAAAGAATAATTGTTGAAGTTCTAAATTTTAATTTATGTTTCTAGAGAGAGAGAAGGAAAAAAAGGTTTAAAGGGAAAAAGAAAAAAAAAAAGAATTGATTTGCTTTGGTTTGGGAAGAGGGGATTTTAGAGAGAGAAAGAAAGAAAGAGAGAGATCCCAGATAAGAAATGAAATCTTTCACACAAACAAACGACCCTTCTAAGAACAGTGACATGAAATTTGTCAACATCCGGTCTCTTTTTATTCTCAACTTTTTCTTCACTTCTTCTCTCTTACATTTTCTTTTTTCATTTTTATTTGTTTTTCAGAAACTACACCTATACTATAATCAGATATTATTATTTAATATAGAGAGAGAGAGAGAGAAACAGAATTTCTAGATTCTCTCTACCTTCCTTGCTTTTTACTCTTTTTTTCAGATATTTAACAAAAATTATATCCATTTTTAAAGACTTTTAATCTTCAAATTATTTTCTTAAAGCAAATAATTATAAGCTGAATATTTAATGAAATTATTTTTGCATCGGGTTGCTGTTGAATTCAACTGTTACATGAATCCAATAAATTAAATATGATATTAGGTCGGACATTTATCATTTTTAATTTCAATTTCAATTTCAATTAATTCCATTATTTAAATCTAGATATTTGTAGAAAAAATGAAAAAGAAATCCTAAGCCAAAAGGTGTAATAGTAATTAATTAGTGGTTAATTAGATCCAAACTTTGCTTCATTTTCATTTTAATCAGTGATTAATTGGTTAATACATAACATACAACAGACATAAATGGGGTCCTCTAACACTGTCTTGTGTTAAAAAGATGAGTTTTCTTCAGGTTTAAGACACATACTTACCAAATTAGTTATTTATTTTCCAATAAATATGATGTTTCTTAAATAAAATCTTGAGTTTTAAAATTTTAATATAATTATTAAAGGAAAATGGAAAAATACGACTATGGGTTAGAGTAATTAATTATTCAAACGTCTAATTAAGTGAAACCATTCATCTTTAACTACTAATTTATAATTATATGTTTCCTTTTTAAATCAAATGTTATGATTATGGTAAGGATTTTTTTACAAAAAAGAAAATGATGTTTTACATGGTGGAAGTGGACTACAACTCACATAGTTAATTAAGTTATTAATTTACAATTTCCACGAAATTAAATATTAAATCATCTGCCCAATTTCTCAATATAAGGTAACATGTTACAGGAGGATAAAAGGATAATGACAAAACTACGAGTTAAATTATGAGTTTGTCAGCAATTATTACATGTTTTTGGGTAAATTTTATATATACTTCGTTTTTAGGAAAAAATTCAGATTTTATATCGATTTTTCTTTTTTTTGGATATGCAGCAGAGAAATAAAAAGTGCGTCCAACAAAACGTATTTTCAGCCAACAATAAAAATGTTCGATAGCAAACTTTTTTCTAACAACTAATTTTCTTCCTTCTGCATTCAAGTTTCATTCTCTCAATTCTCTCAACTTTTTAGTTCTTTAATTTTTATTTAATTTCTCTCCAAATTTTGTTGTTTTAATTTTATATTTCGTAATTTCTTTATTTTTAATCAATTTTTATAATTGCAATTCGGCTTATTTGTTTCGATGGCAAGCACATTTTTGGCATCCAATTGTAAATGATAAGAAAATATTATTAATTTTTTTTAATTTTAATTAAGTTCATTATTAAGTTGTTAACATTATTAATTTTATATTTTTTATGTTTATATAATCAAGCCGAATATCAGATTTTAGAGACGTACATACACAATTTAACTACAAGGGCACTGCGTGTTATTGAACAACACTTGTAAGAGGCGAGATTCTTGCACGTGTCTCGTACGGTCAATGGGACTAAATTGGATCCCACACTTATTAGCGCTTTGGTAGAAAGATGAAGACCCGAGACGCACACATTCCATCTTCCTTGTTGTGAGTGTACAATTACACCCGAGGACGTAGCTTTACAACTCAATTTACTGGTAGATGGGTTAGTCGTAATGAGGATAATGGTCGTTGGCGATTGGAGCACAATTTGCGAGCAACTATTAGGGAAGATGTCGAACAAGTTTTTTAGTAGCCGGATAGAAATGAAATGGTTGGAAGAAAATTTCGATTATATCAACAACTCCGCGAGTCCATTGAAAAGAGGTTAATTGGGGGTCTTCTAATGCCCGATAAATCTCGAAATCTAGTTCATTTAAGGTGGCTACTACAACTCGTCGACTTGAAAGAAGCGGGGTAACTCAGTTGGGGATTAGTTGTGTTGGCCACATTATACCGAGAGATGTGTCGAGTGACACAACTACAAAAAATTAAAATCAGTGGTTGCATACTCTTTCTACAATCATGGGCATGGTACCAACTACCATTTTTACGTCCCCGAGTAAACGCTCTTTATTCTTTCTCACTCGTAATAATGTAAAATTCATTTGATAATATAGTTATCATAATTTTTTTTCATTATTATATTTTTGAAATAACATATTATTTGAATAGGTGAAACAATGAGTCGAGTCATGTTGGTATAACGGACAAGCTTGAAGACATCAGCTATTGTTAGATCAATGATTGAAAGTCGAGGTTAGTTTTTGAATTTTTAAATTATATCATATTTACGTAAGGATTTTAAATTTAGTATTAGGTAGATAATAATATTTATAATTTCGTACTATAGTTTGAATGGATGTCATACGCTGATCTGAGAATTCAAGAATGCATCCCGACTGAATTTTTGGCCAATCGCAATATGTGGCACGTGCCATTGATAGTTTTCGCTACGATAGAGATGCACAAATTTGATTGAGTGATGTATCAGTTCGAGTTTAGGCAAAGTATTACGACGTCATCCCAGGACATTGAAGAACTGCACAAGGTCGACTTGCAAAGGAGAACCAACGAAGATTGGGCAAAATTCCACGAGAAATATATCTACATTTGGGAACATAGGTACGATTTTGGACCAAACAATGAAAAACTCTTTTCCTTTGGACCAAACGATTGCGAAAATATGCAAGCTCATTTGCAAATCAGTTATAAAACCTGGGACATACCGATTCAGTACCTGACATTATTGTCACAAATCATTAGATGATTTATCCCACATGTTATGCATCTTTTCCATAGCCTTCTATTTTGTGACTCATGCCATGTAGTACAACACAGTATAATCGTACTGACTACGAATATTGGCAATCAAAACCAACACGGGAATCCTAGGACTCATTTTCACCATAGGTAAGATAATGTCAGAGATCATGTTAGAATCTAATTTAGAATGATCCTGTGTCATACCTACAATAACATAAGTATTTCAAAATAAGTAATACAATCTCGGAGATGAGGTCAGATTCTAATCTTGAATAATTATGTGTCATACCTGCAACAACACAAGTATGCGGAGCATTATATTTTTTAATTGTCCAGAACTCCATCTTCTTTCTCACAGGTATCATGATTTTTCATGAACATCTATTGTCACGCATTGCACACTTGGCCTCAAATTTTTCTAATTGAGATTTTTTAACATGGAAGTTGACCACATGCTTTATGTTGTACCACTTCACTGCAACAACAAAAAAAAGCATATTTCAAAGAAAACTCAATTCTAACTTGTAAATCACTGACATTTAAAGAAGAACTTTCATGGTTTGGTCTTCTATAAGGGAATTCTAGAAATTCTAACCCACCTTTAGCATAGAGGCCAACATTATGCATGTGGGCTAAAGGTGCATATGATGTGAAATCCGGATGGGTTCTTCCAGTATTTTCGGATCTTCACCGTCAGAACCACTCTCTTCTGGTTCAGAAAATAATGCAATTTCCAAACCACTCAGCTCGAACTCCCGGATTGGATCATTATCAGATTCAGAACCCTCTTTATTTTTAGCTCCCTCTTCGTTCTAGCTCTATGTTCGTTATCAACCCCAGTTGGATGCCCCTTCACTGATATAGGTTGTAAGAAGTACATCATTCATTCTTGTATACCTTATGTTAAAACCAAAATCACTTGCGGATTACCTAAGGGGCTTTTCGATATAATCAACTTATTCTTTTTCTCCATCTCTACCAAAGTAGTATCCTTAACCTCCCTATTCGAAACCTATGATAGAGCTGGGAGCAAGAGGACTTTCAAGGAGAGGAGTGACTATGACGGTGGAGAAAAGATGAAAGTCCTTTCAGGCCGACAATGATTGTTATAATTAAAGAACTCATTAATAACTACAACCACTACCGTCTTGACTCGAGTTTTATCTTCTCTCCACCGCCACAGTCACTCCCTTCTTAAAAGTCATCTTGCATCCAACTTTGTCATAGGTTTTGAAAAATTAGGTTAAGGATACTACTTTTGGTGGAGATGGAGAAACAAAATAAGCTGATTATATTGGAAAGTCTATTTGTTTTTCCTATAATTATGGTCTCAAACTTATGTATGGGGCTTATAAAGCATCATTTTCTGGTATCATGAAACTTGAACCCGTGACTGCATAACCAATGCCAACTAGGCTCCCAAGTTATATTCCAAGACGTGACTGCATAACCATCGTCAACTAGGAGCCTTAGTTATACTTCAACTTGTGACTGTATAAGCACTATGAAATTGGAGCCTGAGTTGCAATGCGATAGGTTTCTAAGGTGATGGTTTCATCCTAACACAATAGATGAAATGTATGCGTCTTTAAGTGCTATCGCATCACCGTGAACTCAAATATACCTTAAAACTATCATAATGTCTACCTCATACACAAACACAAATAAATCTTTCTTTTCAAATTTCCAACATCGAACACAAAAAAAAAACAGTTTTGGAGAGAGAAACATCTCCAAAATTGGCCTATTTCCCTAAATATCACAAAAATTAGCCCAAAACCCAAATTTTTCTTTCCAATATCAGCATATACTTCAAATTTACCAGATATTTTAATATGTTTTAAAAACATTTTTTTTAATTTTCATTATGAAATATAATTTGTTTGCAAAATGGTAAATGGTATTTTTAAATATATTAATCAATATGTAAATTTAAAAAGAAATTATTATTTTTGCTATGGGGTCTAAGAGAATATTTTTAGTTTTTTAGTTATTGTGCTATATTAGATTAATTATCCAAAAATTAATATAATTTTAATTAGTTAAAAAGTAAAGTAAGAAGAGAAATGAATAAACATCATAAACTAGTAATTAGGTTGATAAATGTTTCCTGTACGAATTAATTTTGATAGAAGCCCTTTGATTATATTAATAGGCATGAATTGATAAGTTCATTGCATTATCTCGTGATATTCATTTTTATTAAGCTACAGAAATTGATGATTTAATTAATTAAATGATGCAGCATTTTTAATGAGCTTGCAGAAAAATCCAAAATTTTTTAAGAAAATTCCAACAGAATTCAAATCACATTTTAATCAATAGAAATTTGTATAATGTGTACAAATATCAATAAATAAATGGTTGGATTTGGTTCAAGACTTGAAGAATTAGGTGCCACAAGCAGATAGGATGTGACAAATATGGCCCAACTTATTAAGTATGAATCAAGAAATTAAAAAACTTTGTATACATATCAAATAAATCTGTCATGATTCCACCCACCCACCCTTTCTTTCTTTCATTTTATTTATTCTCTCGTGAAATTTATTAATTATACCTTAATCTTATTTGTGGTCCCTTAAATACTTCTGCATTCATCATTTTCATGGAAAATGTGTGAAGCTTTCCCATCTTTTAATTATTCCCGCTATATACAATTAGAGATTTATATATGTGTATATCTGTCGGAAATATGAATAATTCTCATTACAATGATTTGATCTTTTTAGGTGTGTTGAAGCTTGATTGATTTTGTTCTTTGTTTTAATTAAATCGTTTTGGGGGTCACGTTACAATGACTTAATTTCAACAATTATGAGAAAATGACTGCCAAGAAAATTGGCATATTTTTTTAATTATTTGGATTACATATCGTTATACATTAAACATCACTAACTTGAAATCCAAATAAGATCTAGATTGCTTACTCGCAACCCAAATAGGCTCTGCCAGAAGAATGTGTGCGAGACATATAGCGAGAGGTCAGCAGGGGGAGCTCGCATCATTAGCTTACACGTGTCGAAGGGAGTTTACAGTCTCAACTCGCGCATACACAAGGAGTTCGCATGGAGGGGACCGCGAGTTCTGACAGCTGACCAAGAGCAGTACATGTGTCCAACATGCCCGAGGCCCGCTCAAATTGTCAGTCCTATGAATAGTGGATCAAATCGTGAATAGTGGAGTCAAGTCATGAATAGTGATAATATGTATAAATACCTAATTGTCCCCTTCAATGAAAAACAACTGAAACTTACTCAAAATTGACGTGGTGAGCATGGACACACTTCCGACCAACAAAATTCTCTCAGTCCGATGATCATAATGGCTCATCCAAATGAAAAAATTTTCGTTAATCTTTCGTCTGGCAAGACTAAAGCCTCAGATTCTGACAGTCAACCTGCTGGAACAAATTTATTTGCTAATTGGTTTGCCAATTGGCCAGAGAACCTGGGTAATGCGTCCCATCCGAGAGTTTCGAGCCCATCCGACTTCAATCTTCCCACCGATCTAGGGCTATCACTCCCCCCTAATCAAGAGGTACTACCACAAGAGTTTTTTGCTCTTCGGGAATAAATGGGGCTAATGAAGGAACAAATGGTTGCACAGAAAGTACAGATGGAGCAACAACAAACCATCCAACAAGAGTTGTTGAAACAAAATGAAGAGCTAAAAAAAATGTACAATCTAATAATTCTGATTTTCATGATAATGTAACCATGTAGGAGGAAGTTCCAGGCTCGCATGCAAAGGAATGGCAAGGTGAAATGGATGCATTGCGGCGAGACGTGAGGGTATTGCATCCTGAAGCTCTAGACATGGATTGACTTTTCTACTTTAACAATCCTTTGGCCCTCAGAGTTGGTAACAATAAGTTTACCACATGAATTCAAAGTCCTGAGGGATATGTTTGAAGGCATGAGGGACCCCCGAGCCCACCTGATGCAATACGATGATTATATGAATGTGGTAGGAGCTTTGGACTCAGCGAAGTGCAAAGCTTTCTCTACAACACTCAAAGGGAGTGAAAATGATTGGTATTCATCCCTTCCCCAAGGCTTCATTCGAAGTTTTTCCCAATTGGGTCAGATGTTCTTGGGAAGATTCAAGGCTCATAGGGCGATATGAGCACACCTATGGGATTGACGTTAGTGAGCCAAAGAGAAGGAAAGTCTCTTCAAGACTACGTAAAATGATTTCATACAGCGACTGTCAACATGAAAAACCTTGAAGACTAGTGAGCCATTAATGCCTTTATTATAGGAGTTAAAAATGAGCATGTGTAGTACTCCTTTACTGATAATAGGTCACAGGGTTTGGCGAACCTATATGAGCGAGCTCACAAGTTCTCAAAAGCAGAGGAGATTAAAAGGGCGACGCGTAGTATATTTCAAAGAGATGGTCAGTAGTTCAAAGAAAGAGAAGGAGCTCGCAATAGGCAGTGATTACCCACTAAGGCTTCACGTGCCTGAAGCGATAGACAGCAAACAACACAAGCACCAAGAAGTTCTCCTAGTGCCCCTCAAAGATCTCCATTTGAGCAAACAATAAGGTATGTACCACAAGGCAGGTTTGAAACCTATACTCTATTGAACGCAACTCGTGCATATATTTTGAACCAAGTGAAGAGTTCTGGCATCTTGCCCTGTCTGTCCCCTATGAGGTACAGTGAGAGAAGGTTGAGTTCGACAGATAGATATGTCTTCCTAATGATGTGGGGCATCAAACTAAGGATTGTTTTACTTTGAAGGATACTATCAAAAAGGTAGTCAAGGACAGCGAGCTCGCCGAGTACGTGGATCATGATGCTCCTAAGCAAGCACGGGGTTCGTGTAACAACCCTAAAGACAAACAGAAGGTTAGAGGTATTATACACTAAAATGGAATGCTTGTCACCTCAAAAAATACTATGTGTAAACTCTTATTCTTTAATAAAAAGCATTTTTTTCATTAATATGTTTACAACATGTCCTTCCAAAATAGTCAGCGTGAGCTCAAGCTCCCAACTGTAATCCAAAGGCTCTCTGATTCAATATCGTGGCCTCTAAAATAGTCAGCGTGAGCCAAAAGTCCCAACTGATATGAAAAGGCTTACTGATTTAATATCACGGCCTCCAAAATAGTAAGTGCGAGCCAAAGCTCCAAACTATAATCTAAAGGCTCGTTGATTCAATATCACGGCCTCCAAAATAATAAGCGCAAGCTCAATCTCTTAGCTATAATCCAAAGGCTCGTTGATTCAATATTGTAGCCTCCAAAACAATAAGCATGAGCCAAAGCTCCCAACTGATATGCAAAGGCTCGCTGATTCAATATTGCGGCCTCCAAAATAATTAGCGCGAGCCAAAACTCCTAGTTGTAATCCAAAGGCTTGCTAATTTAATATCGCAACCTCCAAAACAGTTAGCTCGAGCCAAAGCTCCCAGTTGTAATCCAAATGTTTGTTGATTCAATATCGCGACCTCCAAAATAGTCAGTGCGAGCTCAAGCTCCTAGCTGTAATCCAAAGGCTCGCTGATTCAATATTGCGGCTTACAAAATAATAAGCATAAGCCAAAGCTCCCAACTGATATGCAAAGGCTAACTTATTCAAAATCGAAGCCTCCAAAACAACTTGCAGATTTGTATTCCCAGTTGGTAATGTTGGAATATTTGCTTAAGTTTAAAATAGCTTGTAGCTGATGATTTTCTGAACTTTGTTTAAGTTAAAGCTTTGATGATAGCAATATAATCATACAATAAATGTGATAAACTCACAAATGTTATAATGTTATAGCAACAACTGATAAAATCAAATTTTCTTAAAAATCAAACTTCATTTCAAAAAAAGAAGAAGAAAATAATATAAGGCATTAATCAACTAATGAACATTATCTTCCTCTTCTTCCCCATCGACGATTTGGTCCACATTGTTGTTGTCAACAGTAGGGACGTTGGCATTGAATAAGTCTTCGTCTAAGTAAAAATCTTGTGAGCTTCTCCAGCTGGATACGAACTCATCCTACAATAATAGGTCTTCATTTTCTTCCCTCATCTTGGGGTACAGATTGCGAACCCTTTCCAGTTCTGTTTTAGTCTCCGCGAGCTCACCTTGAAAGACCTCAACCCTATCAATGTTCTAGCTAAGATCTAGCCTAATGATGTTAGCTTCAGCAAGTAGAAATTGTAGAGACGAAATGAGCCTTTTCAGTGAGGGTTTTTGTGCACTGCTCGATAACCCCATCGTATGCATCTCCTACCCTACAATTTCTGGTAAAGATGCCTTCCATTTTTGGGTTGCACCAACAAGATCATAGGGGTACTCCTGCGCGTTTAAATGGCCACGCCATAGAAATTTATCTATATTATCTTCAACTCGTGCTTCTTCAATAGCAGGCATAAAAGGAAGAACATAAGGAGCAGCGAGAGAAAAGTCTTCGTCAATAGTAATAGGTGAGCTAACGAGGGGCACTGATGGCGAGCTATTAGAGGGAGAAGCTAGACTAGCAACTACTGTAATGGTAGGCCTAGCAGGGTCCATTCTCCTCTTGCAACGCTGTTCCAAACCTTTACTATTTCCCTCATCCTCGCTGGAAACAACAACGTTTGTGACCCCCACGATTGTCTTGTGCTTTTTGTGCATACCCTTTATAGAGGATTGTATGTCCATAGCCTCATTTATTTCGTGAGATATACTATCAGTCTCTATCGAAATGTTCCTAGAGCCGCGGTCAATACCTGCATCAGTAACAATTCTAATATTAGTGGGAACAATTAGCAAGTTAATATTCTACCTACCACTTTTCCCTCGTAAAGAAGCGGTAGAGATATATAGGCGAGGTCTCATCCCACAGAAGCTATAAAAGAAGTTTATTAATTCCTCTTTGCGACCCCATAGTATTACACCCAACTCATTCGTACATCAACTACTTGAATGACCACCCTACTGTCACTATGCCTCCACCCATTAGGGCTAAAGCCCTCCAAACAATACCGAAACACATTTCTCGTTGTTAAAAAGTTCTCTAGAATCAGCGATTGTCCGGCGCGAAGCCTCCAAAATTGGGCTAGGGCATCTCCTGTTATGGAGGGTTCACTTAAATGAGCATATGTCTCTGCTCGGTGAAGACTATTCGACTGAAAATCCGAACCCATCACCAAGTTTATTTTGGACCCAGATATACTTCCTCTGATTTAGGCAAAGATTGAGGCACCGATTTGAAATGATGGTCTCTACCTTTTCGTGATGAGGGTAAAGTAGTAGAACCTCGATAAGTTCTCTTAGTTTTGGCCTTTTAACTGGTATAGGTGCTAGAAAATTACGAGCAGGAGAACCTTGTTATGCTGGCAGTAGTCAATAAAATATGCAATCACAATCCACTAAGAGAATCCAAAAGCTGACCAGAAGAGATTTTGTAGTCATTAAACATGTGGCAGAAGAAAGGGTTAAACGATAGATGGAACCAAGCCTGAAGTGCATGGAGGGGGAGTAGAAAACTATCCTAAGTGGTTTCACTCAGCCTATATAACTACGCGAGAATGGAAAATTTGTACGCAAAGTGGGGGATCTATATCCCCCGTATGGCCAAAACTCACCGCATCTCATCTATTTTCGTGGTGTAAATGTGGAAGTTGACTTCCAACGGAAACCTAAATGATTACTCTCGCTGTAGGTAACTCTAAATTATTCGATTGTTGACCCCTTTCATTCTTGTCATAATTTCGATAGAAGAAGAAAATTAAAATTCAAAAAGTAAAAGTTTTCTGAAATTACCTTTGATTTGGTTGTTGAGAATGCTAAGTGTGAGAGGTTTAAGGCCTCGAAGATCCTCCTTTTAAAGGGCCTCTCCTCTCGCTTTTTGACAGTTTAATGACCGAAATTGACGGTTCAGATGCATGCAGAAGAAAACGGTTCAATTGTTAAAGGTCATATGTAAGTAGAAGAAACTCATTTGTGCATGTGGCAGGACAAACGTTATGCATCACAGCTCGCAGCGTGCCCAATAAGCTGCATTAAACTCGCATCATCAACTCGCACGTGTCAAAGGGAGTTCATGGTCTCAGCCCACGTATACACAAGGAGTTCGCATGGAGGGGATCGCGAGGTCTAACAAATGACCTAGAGTAGTACACGTGTCCAACATGCCCGAGGCCTGTTTAGAATGTCAGTCCTATGAATAGTAAAGTCAAATCGTGAACAATGGAGTCAAGTCATGAATAGTGATAACATGTATAAATACCCGATTGTCCCTTTCAATGAAAGACAACGGAAAATTACTCAACACATATTTAATATTTTTGAATTATTTTTAATGAATAAAGTTTTATTATTGTTGATATAGATTGAAGTGTGGATTTTGAGTATTTATATTAAAATTTTATCATGCTGGATTGATATGTGTAAAATTTTAATATTATCTTATATAGTTATCATATATTAATAGTTGAATTTAAGAATACTCCTAATTTTATTATCGATAAAATTTATTTTATATTATTTTTTTGATAATTTTAATAATTCTATTATTGAGTTCCTTTGATGGTTAATATACATAAATATTTGTACATGAAGGGACTTACTTGTAAGAGTGCAAAATTAAAGTTGTTTTTATTGATTCTCATAATATTTTGCACCATTAATATTTTAATTATCTGATTATCATATTTCATATTTTATTCACGTAGATCATGAACTATCAAGTTTTTAATAAAATTAAAATTGTTTAACTATTTTGTCCATTTAAAAACTTTTAATCATCAAAGATATATTGACAAATATGTATTTTCCATTGATATAATAGAGGTATTGAATTGATTCAAAATTTTACATGTAATGTAAGTTCAATTATATTAAGGTATAATGATAAATTTAGCTCTCAACATTTATATCTTTTGTCAATTTAACCCTTATATTTTTTAACTAAATTTAGTCATCAACCTTTTAAAACAGTCAAATTTGATCATCAACATTTCAAAAAGAGTCGAATTGTTATTTAACTAAAATACTGACTAAACGTTAAAGTTCAAACATGGTATCCCACATAGCAATCCACGTGCACTTCATGCTTTTTAAAAACAAAATATTTGTTAATGTAGCATATAAGATAAATAGTGACATGTCAGCATTTAACATGTGGACTATCACGTGGGTTGTCATGCCAACCTTGTTTTGAAAAAATAATATTTTAGTTAGCATTTTCATTAAAAAATCATCTGACTTTTTTTGAAAATGCAATAGTGACTTATTTAGCCCTCTAAGTTTACAGAAAAACAAAAGTCCTTTTAGCCTACCATTTAATTTTTCGTTTCTTCTAACCCTTGAACTTACGCTATTTTGTCATCACCACAAAATAGATGAAAAAGTTAATACACGTTAACTTTACTGATGTATACATATATACGAATGTCATATCAACAATTAATTAATTTTTAAAAAAAAATTTAAATTAACAAAATAAATAAACATAAAAGATTAAATTTAGCATAAAATTAGTTTAGATTTATGTATAAAGAGCATAAAATACTTTATTAATTTTGAAAGAAGAGAAACTGTAGTAACTTAAAGAGCATAGGATAGCATATTAGCGTGTGTGAAGGAAGTTGGAGAAATCAATTCTTTTTATGCTCTTTATCATTACCAGCACAGCAATTCAAGGGGAAATGTGTGGGACACCACCAATCTATTCAATGCATTAACATTATACTTTAATAATGTCACACCAAATAAATAGCATAATTCTATTATAATTTAACATAATTTATATATTCCTCTTACTTTAAATATAATTTAAA
>CM025149.1:22966693-22978853 GCA_013467495.1 Gossypium gossypioides | reverse complement strand
GCGCGTGCATGGTCTAGGGACCAAATTAAAACAGAGAAAAAAATGTAGCCAAAATTGCAAATATATGAAAAAACTGCATTGAAAGCGACTCAAAAGCGAATGGACCGATTGAGCAAATATCCCCACCAACAAAAACCCGCGGATCCTTAGGCGGGTCGGGTCACGCATGCGGGTATGACTTTATACGGCACCGTTTTGGAACCACTGTTCAGGCTCCGAACGGTACCATTTTGTATCCATTATAAAATCAACAATTACTTTAAAAAAAACATTCCTATTTCATTTTTTAAAAAAGAAAATAGAGAGGGGGTTCATTGCTAGGTTTTCGACCTTAGCACCTTCATGCTGCTGCCGTCGTGCCCACCGTGGATCCACCGCGAACGGCGCTCAAAGCCAGGTAAGATGCTCAAAGCCACCGAAACACACCAGATGCTCATAAGAGCTAATCCATCTGAAACACACCAGATGCTTGTAAGAGCCAGTCTACCCGATAACACACCAATGGCTCCAAAGAGCTAATCCAACCAAAAACACACCAAAACAGGGAGTATAACACGAGAGTTTCCAACATATACTAAACCTCGGTCTACTCAGAAAACTTATATATATCACTCCACAACCATCTCCACTCCAATCCCCCATAACACTCCATATCTCGAATGTACTCTATCCCGCAGTCAATTCGATCCAAATATTGAAATTTAATAACATTTCTCAAATAACCTTACATCATCTATAATCAATTATATCTACTATACCATTTTATATCATCCAAAATTTCATATAAACGCTAAATTTTTAAACCGTACGAACTTACCTAGACTGAATTGTAGTAGTTATAGAAGCTTAGGGACTAATCTACGATTTTACCTTTTCTACGTATGTCAACAGGGTCTTGATCTAAAATGTAAAATTTATCAATTATCAACTTACATTATACCTTCCAATTCACTATATATTTATACCCTTTTATTTTTTTCAAATTTACATAATTATCCCTAACTTTTACAACTTTTGAAATTTAGTCCTTTTACTCGAAAATCATCAAATTAACCATTTTTTCTCAAGACAACATTACAGTCGAATATTCTAGGCCCTTAAACAGTCCCTATTAAACATCAAAATTCACTATCAAACCTTGAATTTTTGACATTTTCACAATTTAATCCATAAATCAAAATCCAACAAAAATCACTTCACAAAATCACCAAATACCTCAATCAAAACTTCAAATACATAGTTATCATCAATAACATTCAAGATTAATCAGTGGAAACTTCTAAATTTTTAACAGATTCAAAAACGAAGGTACAGGCTAGCTGGACCTAGTTGTAATGATCTTAAAAATATAAAAATTACAATGAACGGATACAAAAGTCACTTACATGTAATGAGTTTAACCTAGCCGATTCTCCAAGCTAAACATCCATGGTATTTTTGGCTATGGAAGAAGAAAAATGAAGAAGAAAGACTTATTTCTTTACATAATTTTGTTTTGATTTTGTTTTAATTACAAAATTGTCATTATACTTAATTTACTTTCAATTTTTCTTTAAAAATTCACTCCAAAACCGTCCATTATCAAGAAATGAGGTTTAATTTCCTTATTGGTCTTTCCACATTTATTAGTTAAGCTATTAAATCATCTAAATGCAATAGTTACTAAGTTTTGCACCTTTTACAATTTTGTCTTTTTTTTAATTAGATATCTAAACGTTAAAATTTCTTAACAAAATTTTAATAAGACTCTAATGACTCTATAAATATTTTATAAATAATATTTACGAGTCGTCACGACGGAAATTTGTGATCTCAAAACCACTGTTCTGTCACCACTGAAAATTGGGTTGTTACACACACATTTCATCTTCCCTACAGTGAGTGTACAATTACACTCAAGAACAATAGTTTACAACTCGGTCTACCTATTAATGGGGAAGCCATTATAGGGCTAGTGACTTGTGTCGATTAGAGTGCAACATGCGAGCAACTACTAGGGAAAGTGTCAAACAAGTTTAAGGGTAGTCGTATTGATATGAGATGGTTGGAGGACAAATTCAAAACTATAGAGGCTTCTACGAGTGACATTGAAAAAGAACAATTCGCGTGAGCATTCATCTTGAAGTTGATCGGAGGTCTGCTAATGTCAGATAAATCTCTCAATTCGGTACATTTAAGATGGCTACTACTACTAGTCAACTTGAAAGAAATAGGATGACTTAGTTGGGGATCAACGGTGCTGGCAACATTGTACTGAGAAATGTTTCGAGCAACAATACTAAAAAAAGTTAAAATCGGCAATTGCATGTTCCTTCTTCAATCATGGTGTAACACCCATTATCCGATCCAGTCGCCAAACCCGATTACTAGAATGCTACAAATAATTACGAAACATTTACATCTGAATTATAATTCAAAATCTCAGTTAAATATCATTATATCGCATATAATCAAGTATAACAAGCATTACAATTAAATTTGCGTTTAAATCGAGCTTACAAAAGCTTAAAATCAACTCGGTATCAAACAAGGATCAATTTGAAACAAGAACAAGAAAAGATAGGAAAATTTTGCAAACAGAGGTCACACAGCCGTGTCCCCTGATCATGTAGAAGGCTGAGGCCGTGTGAGGTGAGACACATGACTATGTGGGCAAGTCGTATAACAACTTGATGGCATGTGTTGCTGGAGTCACACGACTGTGCAAACAACCGTGTAACTCAGAGATGTCACGTGGGTCAAAAATACAAATATCCAAAAGATGTCACACGACCATGTCGCTGGGCCGTCTAACAAACTATGGTCGTATGCAAAAAACTCCTTGTTATTGTCCACTATTACTAAACCAATGGTTTAATTGTCTTATAAGTCCCTTAATGATGCTCTATATTATGATTTCCTAATAATTGAACTTTTGACACTTTTATGATTTTTTATCTTTACCCTGTTTAAGCACTAATTCGACAAATTTACTTGACCAAAATTAAATTCAATCCTAATATAACTCCGTAAATATTTAATAAAAATATTTATGAGCCCGATTTATAGAAACATGGTTTCAAAACCACAAAAATTTACAATTCTCCCCTTAAAGAAATTTTGCCCCCGAAATTTTCCTAAAAATATGTGGGTATATTGGGATCTTATCGTTTCTTCCTGTTCCCAAGTCACTTCTTTCATACTATTGCTACGCAACAAGACTTTCACGAGTGGAATGTGTTTATTTCTTAATTATTTTGCCTCATAAGCTAGAATTTCAACTGGTTCTTCCTTGTATGACAAGTCGGGCTAAATTTCAATTTCTTTCATCGAAGTAACATGAGTCGGATCCAATTGATATCTCCTAACCATCGACAGGTGAAAAATATCATGTATCATTTGTAACTCTGTCGATAATGCTAACCAACATGCAACTGGTCCAACCCTTTCGGTGATTTCATATGGTCTGATAAATCAAGGACCCAACTTTTCTTTCTAGTCGAATCATAGAACTTTATTCCACAGAGAAACCTTTAAAAATACTTTATCACCCATAGAAAACTCAATATCACGACGTTTCAGATTCGCGTATGATTTCTGTCTATCAAAAGCTACTTTTAATTTGTCTCTGATCACCTTAACTATATCTTCTGTTTCCTCAATTACAGCCCAACAACTTTTCTTTAACATAAATTTGACCAACAAAAAGATGTTTGACACCTTCAACCATATAATGCTCCATACGGAGCCATTTGAATGCTCAATCGAAAACTATTATTATACGCAAATTTAGCTAATGGTAAATAACATTCCTAGCCTGCTTCAAAATTAATTATGCCGGCTCGAAGCATATCTTCCAAAATCTGAATAACTCGCTCCGATTATCCATCCATCTACGGGTGAAAGGCAGTGCTAAAATTTAATCTCATACTTAAATATTCATGATATTGTTTCCAAAATCTCGAAGTGAACTGGGTATCCTGATAAAAAATAATCGACATAGGTACGCTGTGCAATATAACTATTTCTCGAATGTAAATCTTAGCTAACTTCGAAAGTGACTATTCGGTTCTAACTGCAATAAAATGGGCTGGCTTCGTAAATCGACAACTATCACCCAAATGACATTTCTTTTTCTCATAGATAATAATAACCCAATCACAAAATCTATCGTTATGAACTGTCATTTCCATTCAAGAATCAAGATAGGCTAGAGAAGTCCAATGGGAACCTTATGTTCCGCTTTAACTTACTGATAAGTCAAACATTTGGCAATGAACTCGACTATCTCTCTTTTCATACCAAGCCACCAATACAATTCCCGTAAGTCACAATACATTTTCAATCCTCCAGGACACATAGCAAAAAGGCTATCGTGAGCTTCGTGAAGTATTTTAATTCGGCAACATTTGGAACACTGATTCAATTATAGAACCTCAAACAAACACGATCACCTATGCTAAAGTTTTTTATTGAGCCATGTTGAACCATTTCCTATTTTCCCGACAACCTGGTATCAACAAGCTGTACCTCTCTAATGTGTTCAAACAACACTGGCTTGATTTTCAACTCGACCAACAAACTACCATCACTACTAATACTGAGTTGAGCATACATCGCTTGCAACTCAACTGCTGTTTTTCTTCTCAACGCGTTAGCTACAACATTAGCTTTCCCGAGATGATAATCGATGATACAATCTTAATCTTTTTAGAGTTCAATCCAGCAACGCTGTCTCAAATTCAACTCCTTTTGGGTTATAAAGTATTTAAGACTTTTGTGATCGATATAAATATGACACTTCTCACCATATAAATATTGTTTCTAGATCTTTAAAGCAAAAACAACAGTGGCTAGCTCTAAATTGAGCGTAAGATAATTGTGTTCATTCATTTTTAGCTGGGGGGACACATACGTAATCAATTTCTCGTCTTGCATCAAAAAACATCCCAGACCACTTAGGGAAGAAACGCTATAAACTATAAAAAATTTTCCTGATTCGGGCAAAGTTAGAATTGGTGCTTTGAATAAAATTACTTTTATCTTCTCGAAACTCTCAAACTCTAGTGACACTGTTCACTACAAACAAATTAGACATTCTTTTTGCAACAACTTCGTCATCAGCATAGCTATCTTCGAAAACCCATTTACAAATCTTCTGTAGTAACCGACTAGACCAAGGAAATTATTGACCTCTGACACATTCCTTAGTGTTTTCTGTCATGAGATATCCTCGATATTTTTTTAGATCAACACGAATCTCATCTATTGAAATAACATGTCCTAAAAACATAACTTTGGGTAACAAGAATTCGCATCTACTAAGTTTCCCGTACAATTGTTTTTCTCGCAAAACTTGCAAAATGATTCTGAGATGTTTGTGCTCAGTTTTAGATTTCGAATAGATCAAGATATTATCGATAAAAACCACCACAAACTAATCAAGATAAGGCTGAAAGTTGCGGTTCATGAGATCCATGCATGTTGTGAGAGCATTTTCCAGTCCAAATGGCATCACCAAAAATTTGAAGTGGTCATAACACATACGGAACATTGTTTTCGGTACGTGACTATCTTTCACTTTCAACTGATAGTAATTCGATCTCAAATCAATATTGGAAAAGGCTGAAGCTTCTTTCAACTGATCGAATAAGTCATTGATACGAGGTAGGGGTACTGATTTTTAATCGTCAGCTTATTCAATTGTTGGTAGTCTATATAAAGCTGCATCGCACCATCTTTCTTTTTAACGAACAATACTAGGGCTCTACAGGGCGATATACTAAGGTGTATAAAGCACAGTCCAGTAAATCTTGCAACTAAACTTTCAATTCTTTCAGCTTTGCTAGTGTCATACGATAAGGAGAAATCGACACCGGAGTCATACCAAGGGACACTTCAATTGCGAACTCAACTTCCTGATATGGTGGTAAACCCAATTATTCCTTGGGAAACACATCAAGAAATTTGCAAACAGATCGAATCTGGTTGATCTTATTATCATCAACATTTGAATTAATAACATAGGCCAAAAAAGCTTCACAGCCTTGATTTAGAAGTTTTTTAGCTTGAATTGATGAAATGATACGAGTTGAATCACTTGTTCTAACACTATTATTCACTTTTATCGTATTTCCATCAACACTCTAAACCAGAAACTTTTTGTTACGGCAATCCAATATCACTCCATGCTCGATTAATCAATCCATACCCAAAACCAGATTGAAATCACCAAATGAAAAAATTAATAGGTCGACAGGAAAAGATACGTTCTTAATCTCTAACGGACACTGCCTACACACTTGATCGACTAACACTATCTGCACTAAAAGGCTCGATACGACCATAGCCACTTTTGATGTATCAGATTTTAAACTTTTTGATTTAACCAGATCAGCATTAATATAAGAATGTGAGGATCCAAGGTCTATCAAAGCATCAATAGGCACAAAGAATAGAAGAAAGATACTTACTACAACATCGATAGCATCACATTCCTCACGAGTTCTTACAACATATGCTCAAGCCAGCACTCTAGCCTTTTACTGATAAACAACAACTTCGCTCCCCTTTCTCGAACCACCTCTCGATACAAAACTACCACGATTAGTCCCTTGACCCCTAGCTACAGGTGTAGACCTCTCAGTAGGGACAAAAGCAGCATTATCATTTCTCGAGCATTTACAAGCAAAATGTTCCAACGATCCACAATAGAAATAGGTTCGCGACAACTTCTAGCATTCACTTCAATCTTTTCTCACAGTACTCACAGTTCGGTACATCAAAATTCTGAGCAGGACCTCGCACACTACCCACTAACACAGATGGTTAACAATATCAGTTTCTTTCAGATTTATCAGGCTTTAAAGTCGATCTCCAATTTCCATAGGAATCCCTAGTCCATTTAGGTAACGAATGTGAACTAGCAGTTCCTGTTAGCTTCCTAGCAACTCAAGTAGGCTTTATTTTCTTGTCAAGACCCAAAGCTGGCTCCACCATTTTTGCTCACTCGATTGGATCAACAAACTTTGAAATTCGTTGTGTTACTAGCTGAACTCTTACTTCGTTGCACAAACCACATAGAAAATGTTTACAACTTTCAACTTTGAAAGGCAAAAATTCAGAGGCGTATTTACTGCATTGTAGAAACTCACATTTATAATCGGCTACAGACATCTCATTCTGTTTTAGTAACAAAAACTCTTGCTTCTGATCTTCTAGGTATAATTCTTTAACGTACTTTTTTGGAGCTCAACTTGAAAGAACTCTCAGTCAACTCGTTCAGCAGGTACGTGGCATGTAACTGTCTGCCACCACGTATATGTTTATCATTGTAACAGAGAAATAACACAGATTACACATTCTTACGGGGTGTATTCAAGTTGTTACAGAATTCGTTTAGTCGATTCTAACCAAACTTTGGTAGTTGAGGAATCAACCCCTTTCAAGCCCAAAAATTAAATAGCACCATACCTTTACAATTCCTTAATCAAGGCCCGTCGAACAACAAGCACGTGTACTACCATAGGAGTAGCTTTCACCACTCTCTGAAGAGTATCAGCTATAGCTCGAAGTATATTTTGTATCATTTTGTCCCTTGTTTCCATCTCTATCAACCCTATGTTGTTGAGCTTCAGTTGAATATACGCTCGGTGCTACCAATTCGACCCTAATTTCATTCTCAACAGAGTGACCACTACTATGAATACTCTGATTAACTTCATTTCCAAATTCTCTTGACATCTTTTAACTATAAAAATAGAAACATAATAACCAGCATCTAAATCCCGACTCAACTATGACATGTACCTCTAGGCTTGATTCTGAGCTCGATTTAGTCAGAGAATCGGCTAAATCTATAGCTCTGATACCACTAAGTGTAACACCTATTACCCGACCTGATCGTTGAACCTGAGTAATAGAATGCTACAAATAATTATGAAACATTTACATCTAAATTATAGTTCAAAATCTTAGTTAAATATCAATATATCGCATATAATCAAGTATAACAAGCATTATAACCAAAATTTGAGTTTATATCGAGCTTACGGAAGCTTAAAATAAACCTGGTATCAAACAGAGATCAATTTGAAACAAAAACAAAATGATAGGAAAATTCTGCAAACAGGGGTCACACAGTTGTGTCCTCTAACCGTGTAGAAGGTTAAGGCTGTGTGCAATGAGACACACGGCCATGTCGGCAAGTCATGTAATAGCCTGATAGCGTGTGTGGCTGGAGTCACATGGTCATGCGAATAACCATGTGATTGATTGATGTTGTGTGGGTCAAAAGTTCAAATATTCAAAAGATGTCACACGACAATGTAGCTAGGTTGTGTGTATAAAAAATCATCCAAAACCTACAGACCACACGACCATGCCATATGCTTGTGTATGACACATGGTCATGTATCAGGCCCTGATGGTCGTGTATCAGGCCATGTGTACCGAAAGAAACCTTTTAAAACAAGGTTTCTTTCCCTAGTTCACTTATGCCACAAGCAAACATTGCACCATATCTCAACCAATTCAAAAGCATCAAAATCATACCAAAAACATCATTTATAACAACCATCCTAAGTGCCTAACCAATATGCCACAATTGGCACCTCAATTAACAATTCAAAATAAAAAAAAATACAATATTCAAACCATTCTGATATGTCTTCAAAGGCACCTCAACATATTCAACCAAGCATACATCATTTAACTTTTAAAACATATTGAAATAACTCAATTTCAACCATAACAACATGCACCAAAACTTAGCAAATATCACAAGTTCAACACAAGTATACCATCCATATATTTCACAACCATGTACTAACCAAACACATCTTTTAGCATAATATCTACTCACCAGTTAGACCATTAAGTATATATGCCAAATTACTTCAACAAGATAACATTAACATGACCATTCCCAACACTTCCATACATATTTATATACATTAATATACATTACTCTCAAAATGCCAACAAGAATCCAAAACAAGACATTATAGAAATGACACCCTAGATACATGTCATGGCCCAAAATAAAACATCACCAACACTTGAGTTTGGGATTTCTACTAGATGCTGAGGTTAACGATTGAATCGAAAATTACCTAGCCTGTGCATAGAAAAAAAATCGTATGCTGAGTATAATTTAGTGGTATTTCTATAATCTGAACATTAAAGCATAACATAAATTAATTTAAATGCATAAATTAAAATGAATAATAATAGGCAAATAAGATATTACCTATACCATTTTTCACATTCTTTGATCAAATCTAACACATTTTACTAATATTAAGACATGGCAATTACATTTCATATTGTCATTTGATCACTCAATTCATATAATGGCACATTCCATCTCAATTTCCAAATTCATGAGTTCAATGAACATAATTTATCAATGTTCTCAATTCATTCCACAATTTCATATTTCATTTAACATTTAACATTTCACATTTCACATTTCACATTTCACATTTCATTTCCATTTCATTTCCATTTGTCATTTCAATATCAAATATTTTGTTTTTACCATTTATTTCCCTATTAACATGACTAGGACTAGAACGGATACATGGATCCAACCAACACACCTGTTTGGCAGCTAGTGCCTCATCAGATAAATCTAAAGCAAATAGTTGTGTCCAACACTTATCAATAAGTTTGACACTAGTGTTTTATCAATATAATCGAAGCAAACTGGCACCCAGTGCCTTATCGACTTGTAGTCGAAGTAACCCTGAACTCTTCCTATCCTATGGCATGCCAACTATATCTAACACTTCCCGAACAGTTAATAGGGTATTCATTACATATTCCATTATCAACCAATAACTTAATTCACATGAATACATTTATCCAACATATGGAAGCAATAAATCATCTCAATATATATTCAATTTCAGATTTGCATAAACATATACATTTTTCATATATATTCAATTTAGTCCTCATAGTCATTAATCAATTCAAATCAATCCAATACATCTCATTTTAGCAAATGATCTCACCTTACATTCTTACCATGCACAACCAAGCTAATATGCAGTAATTACAAGATAGTTCGGATTATAGAAACACAAACCATAAACTTCGAGTTATTCGTCGATGACTTTGTCTTTTCCTTTCTTTTTCGAGGAACTCGAGTTGGCTTTAGCTACGGATTAAGACAAACATAAAAAATTATCAATATAAAACCATTTTCACATTTAATTGTTAATTTATGTAACTTTTTCATTTTATTCAATTTAGTCCCTAAAATCGGGACTAACATAACTTTCAAATATTTCCTCCATTTTTCATGTTGGTTTCACTATAGTCCTTATTGGACTTCCTATTTTTCATTTCTACCACAAATTTTGAAATTTGTGCACTTTATCCCCTATTGCACAAAGTCATCAATTGACTTTATAATTTAGTCATTGTTCAATTCTAAACTTAAAATCTATTAAATTGACATCTAAAACTTCAACTATTAAACAATGGTAAAAAACCCTAAACCCTAAACTTAAGCTTCTAAGATTCCAAAAACATAAAAACCACAAGAAAATGTTTAAATTGGACTAACCAAATTGAAATTTGAAACATAAAACTCCGTAGTCGAACCTTCTTCTTCTCCTTTCCTTGGTTTTGGTTGCATGAAGAGAGATGAAAATGTTTTGTTCTTTTTTTCCACTATCTATATTTTATTACTTTTGTTTTTTAGTAATTTTTATTTATTTTTAAATTCAAAATTTTATAACATTTTTAACCATCAAACTCCTTGTTACTGTCCACTATTATTAAACCAATGGTTTAATTGCCTTATGAGTCCCTTAGTCATGTTCTACATTATGATTTACTAACAATTGAACTTTTGATACTTTTATGTACCCTGATTAAGCACTAATTTGACAAATTACCTGACCAAAGTTTAATTCACTCCTAATATAACTCCATAAATATCTCAGTTTATGGAAATGGGGTTCTAAAACCACAATTTTTGACACCACTGACTATCAGGTTGCTATAGTGGGCATGGTATCGACTACCATTTTTACCCCCCCGAGTGGAACTCCGTTACGAATTCCCACTCGTAATATGGTAAAATTCATTTGATAATATCATTATCGTTTTTAATTTTTATTGTTGTAATTTTGAAAAAAATATTATTTGAATAGGTGGAATAACCCCACGAAACACAACGGTATACTAACCGAGCTCGAGGATATCCAACTAGCTTTAGATTAACAGATCGAAGAGGAGGTTAGTTTCTGAATTTCAAAATTATCATTTTTTTATTTCAGCATTTGAAATTAAATATTAGGCATGTGCTAAAATTAATAAATTCGTATTGCAGTTTGTTTAGATGCCATATACGGGTCCGAGGATTCAAAAATCTTTAAGTTTAGAGCCATCACCTAAGAAACCGGGATCACTTTGTAACTCTAAGTCCAAGTTGACAGTGATTATACAATTTCAGGTTGAAGTGTAACTAGAGCTTCAAGTTTACAAAGGTTATGTTGTCAAAAGATGGAGCATAATCGGGGTCGTAATTGACGGTGGTTATACGGGCACGACAACGAGTTTTTCCTCATCAAAGGAGCATGCTTTATAAAACCCATACACAAGTTTGAGGAAGAAAATTACAGGGGTCTTCCAATATAATCAAATAATTCGTTTTATCCATCTCTACCAAAGGCAGTGACCCTATTACTAAAACTTGGTACACCCTAATTTTGTCATTGTTTATAGTAACGAGGTCACCACATTTGGTGGAGATGGGTAAAACAAATTACTTGATTATATTGAGACGCCACTGCATTTTTCTTCCTCGTACTTGTGTATGAGTTTTAAAAAGCATCCTCTTTTGATGAGAAAAACTCGTTGTCATGCTTGCATAACCACTATCAACTACGACCCCAGTTATACTCCATCCTTTGACAGCATAACCTTTGTAAACTTGAAGCCCTAGTTACACTTCAACCCCAGACCGTATAATCACTGTGAATTGGGACCTTGAGTTGCAATGCGATCCAGCTTCCCGGGTGATAGCTCTATACCCACATGGAAGATGAAATTTGTAGGTCACGCAGCTCCACGTCACCACTGTAAATTCAAGCATTCCTTAAAATTATAACCATGTTTATCTCAAACACAAACAAAAATAAATCTACAAACTTCTAATTTCCAA
>CM025149.1:22926702-22937638 GCA_013467495.1 Gossypium gossypioides | reverse complement strand
ATTCTTTCGTATCTCTTTGTACGATTAATATTTTAACAATTTAACCATGATATTTTATATTTCATTCATATAAATCATGTATATTAAATGTGATGTAAATTAAAAATTTCTAATTAAATGTTTGATGTAAAAAAACTTTTACCTTTCAATAAACATTAATATATATTATTTTAGATCGATATGATGGAGATATTAGATCGGTTCGAAAATTACAAGCATGATAAGTACAATTATATCGGGAATTCAATGATTAAATTATTAAAATATTAATCATACAAAAAAATATGAAAAAGTGTAAAACTACTATAGTTTTTATATCAGTGTACGTGAATCAACAACAAACTACAAAATATATGATCATATTAAAATCTATATGAAATTTAATGTTTTTATTTTCTTTTTCTTCTTTCTTCCTTCTCTTTCCTTCCCCGCCATTATTCTCTTCCTTCTCCCTTCTCTCCCCCAGCCAAGTACAAAAAAAGAACCCTATGTGTCAGCCTCAAACTGCAACACTTCCACAGTACTTAACATGTATATCTTCCTTTTATGAATGTTATAGATATCTCACTTGAAAGACAAACTTGCTATATAATGTTGTTGCTTGCAAACATTTTATGTTGTGGAAAACAAGGGATTGGGACCATTGCATAGTGTAGTGTGCCTTTTCTTTTTTCTTTTTTATCTCAAATCACAATCTTTCTCCAAAACCCCAAAACAACAGAAGCCCACAACAAACACTCCTAAACATGGTTCATCTCCTTCTCTTTAATTGTAATTGTTTACCTGAACTGGACCCTTCAACATGGTTTCTTAAGTATCAATTTTTTTCATTTAAAAAGGTCACTATTATGGAAGGGTTTTTTTTAGGCCTAAGGACTGAAATATATTATCACATCCTAAAAATCAATACCATAGAAGATGAGGTTCCTATTTTTGTATTTACCAGGAAACAAAATCAAAGTAGTGAAAGGCGAATCCTGCTCTCTAGTGCTATTTTTCTTTTAGCTAGCATATATTCTGACATGTAATAGATCAATCGGTCAGATTATGATCTATGAGAATGATCTAAAAAGCAAATGGCAGCTAAGCATCTGAGATGCCTTTTTAACACTTGTTTTTGATGACATTCCCTTTTGAATAGGTGTCTTGCCAAGTACAGCTTATTCATGTCGATAATGAAATTGAATTAATAATACCATCTTCAGTTTCAGCTGCTCATACATGCATGCATGCATGCATACCACATGTATCCAATTCCAAAGACAAAAAGAAGATCAAGTTGAAAACTCAGTCACTTGCTTTGTCTTGAGTTTCCCTATTTTTTTCTTTCACGGTGGCTTGGTAGGGTTGCAGAGAGACGGTCAATGGTAGGGGAAGCTGATCAAACAAATGGGGCCCTTTGCTCTTTGCCCCTTTAGTTTTAAAGGTGATTTTTTTTGGCTATTATGGAGTCAAATATTCATCACAACAATGGAGGAAGATGGGAAGTGGAGAATCAGCACTTTAATTAACAAGAAGTTCGAGCCATAGATAGATTGAACTATGAACAATCACCATTAACAATCCATCTCATATGGCAACATCAAAACCCATCATAAAAAACAAACAAACATAGGATAAAGTGCAAGAATTTATGCTTAAGAATTTCATGTGATATTTTGCACAATAACAATGGCCAAATAAAAGAAACAGACATAAAGGAAAGGGCAGTTCCCTTCCCTACATGAATACACAAGGAATTTTTAATAGATTAGAAGGAAGCTTTGATTTTTTTTAAGTCGATAATGAATGAGAATTTGGCTGCCGAATAAAAGGAAAAGAAAAAAAAAAGAAGCACATTTAGCACAAGAAACCAAGTGATTGTTATTTTTTGGTTGCATAGGAAAAAGAGCTTGGAATTGTAAAGCAAGTGATGAAGATCCAGATAGGACTCGTTATTGCAGATAAAAGCAGTGCAAATGATAGAGATGTAAGGGTGAAAAACAAATGAAAAAAAGAAACTTGGTTTCTCAAATCTCAAAGTCAAGGGTACTATTTCCAAGTTTTAAACCCCCTTTATTCATCCTTTGTCAGATTCTTCCTGTAACAGCTTTAATTTGCTTAGATTGCAGATTTTTATGATTTGGATGAATCTAAAATTCCCTCTACTACTAGTGTTGGGTCCCTCCAAGCTTTAATGCTTTAAAGTCCTTTTCCAGAATCCAATAACAGATAAATAACAAAGCTTATAGGGGAACATCATTACTGATCACAATCTCATACCAGCTTATTCTCTCTGTATTACTGTCAACAAAACAAAGAAACCTCAATCTTTCTTGTTTGTTTCAGTTCAGTGCACGGCCAAAAAGGAAAATGATTTCCAGTGCTCAGAGATTTCTTATGTTTCTTATCTGTTTTGGGTTATTAGCAGTTGCACCAGATAAAGCTTCTGGTTTGATAAGTATAGACCTTGTCTTCAGGCATGGTCAAGGAGAAGATCAAATAGCTATCAGGATGAATCAACGTATTCTTAAGGCTGCTGACATGAAGGGAATGAGCACAGAGAACAAATTACCAGAAGTAGTAAACAACACATTCGATCCAAATCGATCAAGTAAAAGAAGAGTTCGAAGAGGACCAGATCCTATCCACAACAGGTCTTGATGACAAAGTTCAAGTGGTTTCATTTCTTCAACAAGGAAGAGCACTAAATACTTTCTTGTAAGTTTTAACACTGACAATAATAAAAGAAACAACTTCGGCTAGTTAAGTTATGGAAGAAGCCTGGTTCTGGAAGACAATTTAGTGAAATTATAGAGAGAACTTTAGTTATGTTTGCATGATCAGTACTAAGTTCCATGGAGATGGAGAATATTATAGTGAAATTCTTTTGTATCCTTTCAGCTCTAGCTAATGTTTGGTTCAAGACTATATTGTAAGGTGCTCTTTAAGGCAGTTAAATTGTACTACATTTCCATGCAAAACTCTTTACTTTCAAAGCCTTCCTAGAAACCGTTTTTTTCTCTTTTTCACATATTTGATTTTTGGTAATATTTCAATCCAATTGATAAAGTAATTTTAGAATGTTTATAATGTTGTGTAATTTGTTTGGATATTTTAGAATGTTTGTAATGTTATTATAAAATTGATTTGATCAATGCTTTATTTTAGCATATGATTACATAACATAAGGGAGTGTTTTAAGACATGGTTATGATTTGTTTTTGATTCATTTTGGTGGCTGAATATGTTCAATTCGAGTATCCTAACGTACTACTCAAATAACTAATCAACTTAAACAAATTTTTTATTAATGAAAAAAGATCAAAATCAAGCACAAATAATTAAATTTGAAGGCAACTATAAGAATGGAGATCATACTTTATTAAGTAAACAAAGCCTAATCGAACAGAACTAAATAATTTGAATTTATCTGATATCAAGCTTGAGAACTTAAAAACTAAAATTCAATAGATTTCGAACCAAATTTCAAACCATGAGTTTTGATTCAACTAAAACTAAAACCCAACAACCTAAAAAGTATAATAGAAGGGAAGAAATGAGTGGAAGGAAATAAGAGACAAAGCTAGGATGGAAACTTACAATAGGTTCAGACTTGAAAGTCCAATTGTATGATCATCTGTAGCTTGCTCTGGTTCATTACTACAAAATTTACACGTAGTACTAGGAGGAATCAGATGTAGGCAGTGATCGATTCTTTTTTCCAACCAAGCTAATCTCCTCTCCATATTCAGTACCCCGACATGCATAATCCGCATGTCCACCTCAGCAACTATGGCACAAGCACGAAGTAGGATGTAGTAGTCAGCATGAGCAACATAAGTAATGGCGCCTTCATCTTTCTTCCTTGCATAATGAAGGTAATCCAATCTCTTCAGCATAACCCTTGGTGGGATATAACAGAATCTGTTCTCCTCCATGTTTTTCTTCATCAGTCTAATCGCTCTAAGTTCGTTGGTCTCTGCTGAAACTTTGTCACTGGGTTCACATTCCTCTGAAGTCATAGATGAATGGTCAACATCTGAGTGTCTCTGAGTCAATACATCTTCATGAGAAGTCCTTTCATGGGAGGGACTAGAATGATGTTCATTATCTCGGGCCATTTTGCTCGCTTTATACACGCTGCCATTGGCAGTGCTATGTCGCCTTCCCAAATCTTCTTCTGGTTCAGAACCCTGCAATCAACACAGGCAATAATAATTCAAATACACAAATATCAGTTGTTCACTTAAAATCCGGTTATCCATTGTTTTCAGCCAAAACAAAACATGTGTTCTCATTAAAAGCTCAAAGATCTCAATGAGTTGAAGGGATGTTGACCAGCTGCTAAACAAATCCCTATTTTCTGTTTTAAAATATTTTCTTATACTTAGTTTTAAAATTGCAGAATTACTAGAAGTCAGACTTCAACCTTTGTTTCAGAGTGCAGAAAACCCATTTAAAAATATTTTTACGTCTTCTTCTTTCAATTTGCAACATAACATATAATCATAGCTTATAAGTTACCTTTTCTTTCTGATAATAATCCCAAAGCTTGTCAATTAAAGTTTTCTCTTCATGATAAAAGTCCACAGCCGGCTCTGATCCAGCAAATACCACATCCTGACAGAATTGTAGATACAATGGCATGCTTTTAGAAAGATCTCTCAAACATTTAACACCGCCACATGCATTGTTAATCTCATTGTATCTTGCTTCAAGGTTGCACAAAAGCTCAGCAGCATCAAACTTGGATTCATTATCAGGTAATAGGTTTCTACTAGAACTAGTACCCATACAATCCACACTATGAGAACCGAAACCATTTTCAGCAGTGTCACTCACTTTGGGACTACTAGCAGGGTCCTTACTTGTGGCTTCAGTAGATCTACTAGGAAGCATATGACTAGACAAACTTTTTTCCCACACCCCAAGTCCATTTATGTTATATAGAATCCGTATTGCTATAACCAGTATAGCCATCGCATGGACACAAGTAGGAAGTCCAAAATTGTTTGTTGACAACCGTAATTCAGGAGGCATCGCCCACTCATATATGCGGCATGCATGCGGCAGAATTTTCTCCACTGGAAGAGACAACTCCGTTAGATATCTGGAAGCAATTCCATAGAAATTCACTGGGGGTAAATTCAAGCCTATGCACTGAGCAATTGTAGCAGCCAGTGATTCCAACTGTTGAGCAGAACAAGCATGTCTGGGCCTAAACATACTTTTAAGACTTAAAGGAAAGGGAGGCAACGACTGTCCAATGCGTTTCTCAATTTCAACAAAAGCATCAAAATAGGTAAGCTTTCCTTCAACTGCCCACTTGATTACATCTGATGGCAAAACTGCTTCTCTTGAAACATGGCATCCTAGAAAAGAAATAGCTAGAGAACAAGATAACGGAATTTTTTTTCTTAAATACTTATGCCATATAATTAATGCTCTCTGACCATGTATGTTGTGAGGTTCTGCTTTGTGACGAGAAAGTGGTTTAAAATCTTCAGATTCTCCTAATTGCAAAGGGAAAAATGCAAATAGTGATCAACAAAATAACACGATGATTATTGATATGTAAGAACATAAATGGGAGGGGGAAGAGAGAAAACAAAACAACATAAAAAACACTATAACTTGCATGTAAATTGCAGGGAATCCGACATTTTCAATTTTTCCAGTCCAGCTATGTAATTAAACCACCTTTGATATAAATAATTTTCTTTAACACCACCAAAAATTTAATGGTAAGAAAAAGTTCAAATTGTCATGAAATTATATCACAACAAAATTCAGAAGATGGTTTTACCAGCACAGAGATATATTTATTATATATTTATATTTTTGGCCACAGCTGATATTCAACAGAAAGTATTCTTTCACACCTTTTGTCCCAGTTAGGGAAAAAATTGATATCAATTTTAAGATGGGAAGGAGAGTATCACCAAACATCCTTAACTATTATCAAAGCCCAGAAACACTGATCTGTTATGAGCAAACAAATAGCTATAAAAATTAACATACAAACCACCAAAATCCATTTTTCTATGGCAGAATCTTATGAATAACTAAAGCATTAATATCACCAAACCCACAGTACTTATTGACACTAACAAGCACCATAATCAACCTTCATCTACTCATAGTTCTACAACAAGAAGGTAAATAAATGAAATTTTTTAAAAATGATACAGGCAACAGCCAATACCTGATTTTTTTATCTCAGATTGATGAATAGCCTCATCGGCCCAACCATCATCAAAAACCCTAGTGCTGGCCAAAAACCTCAACCAAATAGGTCCAACTATCCCACAAATCAAAGGTTTCATATTAAACTTCTCTACTAAAGCCTCACATTGAGCTTCTATCATCATCTGCATCCCCATCACATATCTGTTCCTAACCTCCTGGTAATAACCTTCATAACTATATGCACACGCAGGGTAAGAGCCAAAATCACTTGTGCCGGTGGGCCCCACACCATCTCCCGTTCCATCTTGATTAACATCATGGCCTCCAGGTTCTTCAGTGAGACGGGACCAAAATTCTAGAGATTTGGGGTCAACTCGTGAGAGTGGTTGGACTGGGATGGGTTGGCGAGCATGGCGAGTATGGCTGGCCAAGTAAAGGGCACCACCACCCTGAGAACCCTTTTCAATAAAATCCTCATCAGCAACACCCGTATCAATGATGTCATCAGCCTGAGACCCACATCTCAAGCAGTAGAAGTAGCCATCTGATCCATCAGCCATTCCCACATTCCCACACAAGTTGCAAGTCCATTGGGTGCAATCCTGCTCCATCTGTTGAGTGTCTGACAGTAAACTTTCAACAACTTGCAGCAAATATTACCGCAAGCTTATCTTTGTTCACAAATTTACCTCTGAATAGTAAACAAAATATAGTGGAAATATGTTAGTGTTAAGATAATCAAAATTTGTATATACAAGTTAACGTGCACTGTAATTTAAGTTAATGTATAACATTCTGAAATAGATAAAACCCATTTAAAACATTGAAAATATAACATTCAGGTTATTCCACAAATATTTTTGTTTAGCGGGTATATAAAATATCACGTAGTGAGGGATTGTAAGAGCCTAGTTATTCCACATCGGGTTATTTCCCCAGCAGGTGCTCGTATTGGAAGTTTATGTAATGCTTCCACATCGGTGAATTCAATCCGATTATTCATCTATTAGACGAAGTGATGGTTTTTGGAACTGGACCGGCAGTCAAACTGGTCAGATCACCAGTTCACAGATAATAATAATAAACTTCTGAAAAAAAATAGGGAGAATGCAGGAAAATTTCGAAAAAAAATCAGAAATTTTTTTTTGAAATTTCCTAAATACATTTAAATATCAATAATGCCATAGGCATGAATTATACATTACAAAATTGAATTAATCAAAATTTTTAAACATGAAAACAGTTAACTACATTATCCAAAATCCAAAGTAAAAAAATTTAAAACACTAGCAAAAAAAGTTATAATTATTTAAACTAAATAAAAATATTCTCACCCTTGCTAGATATCACCACGACGGCAGCTTCAGACGGTGGCGGGAGGCATTTATGAGACGGCGCAAAGCAGAGCAAGAGCGAAGAGAAGAAGGCGAGGCTTTGGGTGAGTCAGAAAGAGACTCGGGCAAAGCCAATTTCTTTATTCTGGGAAAAAGGGGTTTGGGAGGTTTTAAAATGGAATTGGGCCGAAAAGAAAAGGTTTTAGAGTTTGGAGTAGGATAATTTGGTCCAAACATAAATAAATTGTTTCATTCTGTTGCCGGGTCCAACTATGTTAATGTACCGGCCAGTTTTCAGTCTAATTGTCAATCCGGTCCGGTGAAAGCTTACATAGGAACAATTTGTTAAGATAAAACATTAAAATGGTACTGCATTTACCTATCATACCATCCTCACGCAAAGAAGTTCATACAAAGTTGTGAACATGCATAAAATATTAAAAATGTCTAACCCTTACCAGCTGTAAAAGAAAATTAGAATTGGATATGTAAAGAAATTTGCATGTTTCAAAACCACGAGAACCCTATGAATAACTAAAGTTAGAAAACCCATTTAACCTCAAAACTCACAATATGGGATTCAAGGAGCATGTATGTGTCATCCCCCAAGAAAGAAAAAACTATATTTCGTGTATACCCAACATGAAATTTGCTGCATGTATACATATTCATTTACAACTGTGCATGTGCCCCATTCAAATTTTTAGATTTTTGAATTTTATATATAAATTATCATATATTTTAGATTGGTGTCCACATTGTATAACATTCGCCCCTAGATCAAATTGTATTTCATATATTTCGCCCCCTTAAGCCATAAGGTTATAGTTTATATTTACAAAATATTTTTCATTTTTTCATTATATAACTTTAATAATAATAATCAAATACTAATATATGATGGGCTTTGAAGGACAAAACTTAGAAGCCCAATATGAATTATAAAACCAAATTCCAAAATTAATAGATTTGGCTCATACTCATATATATTAGGTTAATAACTTTCTTGTATTTTGATTTGTATGCCTTGCTAAGGAATTATCTTCCTCTGGTAATGTGTCAACACTACTGAGAGAAAAAGAAAGGAGTTTGATGCTGAGATTAAAAGCACAGAGTAAAAAAATACAAATTATCTTCCTCTAAGCTCCTTACGCAAAAGACATCTTGGTAAATATTTTTACATAAATTATGTTCTTTATTTATTTGACTTTTTTTTTCTTTTTCCTAATATGTTGTTGTTTAATATATTATTACAATCTTCAGGTTTTTCGATTAAATTATGGTTAACAAAAAGATTGAATCTTTTTTCAAGAAAAGGGTGTCAAAAAGCAATAATAATCAATCGGTTCCTCAACCTTCTGTTATTAGTGGAGAAAAATCAAATATCATATCTTCCCAAACTCCTGAACGAGATATCAGATCTTCTCAATCCCAAGATCTTGAATGAGATATCGAGTCTTCTCAAGCTCTTGAACGAGATATCGGGTCTTTTCAAATTCCTGAACGTCATTGTAAGGTGCCAAGAGTCGAAACAAAGGAGTTTGATGCTTCTTCTTTAGAGCGTGATCCGAGACTTTGAAAATATATTTGTGATTACCCTCCAAATCAACAAGACGAAGTCAGTCGAGCTTACATTGAGTTTTGGTCATATTAACTGATTCCTCCAAGTATGGCTATAAAATCTCCTCAGTATATTAACAAGAATGGACGTCGATTTCCCATCTTGGTACAAGTTATTCCCAAATTGGCTAGAGTTTTCACCAAGTAAGAATGTCGCATATTGCCTTCCTTGTTTTCTCTTCAACAAGTCATTTGAGCGTCATGGAAATACTTTTACAAGTCAAGGATTTCGATCATGGAAGAAGTTCAATAAATGATCTAAATGTCCTTTTGTTACTTATGTGGGTAAGGATGCAAATTTTTTAGATAAGAATGCAATGAAAATTTTATCTCAATCTTTAGAATTCTTTACAAAATATTGAGAGGATTATTGAGAAACAAAATTCTAAACAAGTTGCAAGAAATTAGCTATAGCTCAACGTGTCAATAGATGCAGTCAAGTGGCTTGTATTTCAAGGTTGTGCCTTTAGAGGATGCGGTGAAGCACAAGATTCAAGAAATTGAGGTAACTTTCTTGAACTAATAAAACTTATAGCTTCATAAAATGAAGATGTGGGGCAATTGTCTTAGAAAATGCCCCTAAAAAATGTTAGTCCGACTGTTCAAAAGGACATTCTTTCTATTTTGACAAGTAAAATCCAGGGATTTATTCAGAAAGAGATTGGAGATTAAAAGTTTTACATTATAGTGGATGAAGCTCGTGATGAGTCAATGAAAGAACAAATGGCAATTGTATTGCGGTTTGTTGATAAATAAGGTTTTATACATGAATGATTATTTAATTTGGTTCATGTGAAGGACACCACATTGTTAGCTTTGGAGAAGACTGTTGGAAAATTTGCATTTTATGAGAACTTTGAGGCATATTCTTAATAGGTAAAGGTGGAGAGTTGAATCATAAAATTATGGTTTCATATTCTACTCCATGAGACCTTTACAATGGTATATCATATGCTCAAAATGGTTGAGTGATGAATGAGAAATTGATGCTCAAAGTAAGCTACTTAGAAATATTTGTTGAGAAAAAGTAAAGGCTTAGATTCCACATTGGTTAAATACCAAGTGTGAGATGTGTATATATGTGTGAACCCTCTTGAAAGGTAATTGAATGACTAAACTTGAAATCCTGTCTCGCGTGCAGGTCCAAACCTGAAGAGGTTGAGGCGCACCCGCATGACGTGGGCGACGCAAAATGTTCAGACCAGTCAGGCTCAACTGGGCCTACGAATATTTTAGCCCAACACGAAATTATTTTTTCCTTAGCAGACATAATCTGGTTATATATAGACACTTATCTTATTTATTTGATTCCAATCAATTTGATTTAATTTTTAATCAAATTGATTTATTGGCTCTTTAATGGCAGATTTTGTGGAAATTTTTCAAAATTCCAACATTCTCAATGCCTATAAAAGGCAATGTTTTCTAAAGGTTTAACACACTCTGATTTTTTTTCTCACAAAAAAATTTTGTTGCTCTCAAAGTTATTCTTTTTCCTCTCCGTATTTCTCAAACATTGCGGTGATAGAAAAAGGTATTGTTTGTTCGTTGATTGCTACAGAGGTGTTGCTGCTTTGATCTTTGTGTTGTTGTATCTTAGGAGACATTCCACCAACGTTTCTCCAAGTACCGTAGGAGCGGCTGAATCTGTCTTAAGGAAACTGTGTTTTCACAGGCCTCAACGTTTCGTAAAATCTCTATTCTTCCTTTTTTTATTTCAACTTTTGTTATGGTTTTATTTGATTACTTGTATTTCACAAATTAAATATAAATTGTTCTATTTATATTTCATTATATATATAAATATTTAT
>CM025149.1:22871055-22881341 GCA_013467495.1 Gossypium gossypioides | reverse complement strand
GAAATTGATATGTTTTCAACCAAATCAGGTGTTATATATTTGGACAAGAACATGTCTATTGGAAAAAAAAACCATAGCCATGTGTTTGAATTGTTTGAGATCACCTCAGTAAGAGGATTGTGGAAATTTTAGAACTCAAGGCTATGAACATCACTTATTTTGATTTAATAGATATGGTTCCTCGAAGTACAGTGTTTCACAATGATTTAAGCAGCGCCTGTAGGATGGTCAAGAATATAAATTTAAAGCATTATCTTTTTGTCATGCAGTTCTCTTCAACCTAGTTTTGGAGTTCTTCTTATCTATATATATACACTTTGTTTTGTTTTTCGATGCTTAGGATTGAGTAGGAAATGGATGGAGAATAATGTTGAGTTTCGAGAATACAACGTTCAATTGGAGGTTGATTTTTCTCTATTTCCTTTTATTTTATCTAGTCTTTTATTTTCAATTTCAGGAGCTAAAATTAGGTTTTCTTTTTCTTTTCTTTTTCCATAAATGTATGGGAAGGAGGAATGTGCAGAGAGAGAAAGGGAGATGATTGAAATCATGGATTATAAAGAGCCAGGGCCTAATACTAACCTCAGAACTAGTTCTGTTTTACTTGGTTCTGTTTTACTTGGTTCAGCAACCTTAGTTCTGTAATAAAGAACGGGTTATTACGTACTAGAAACTAATGCCAAACCTATTGCAAATCCAATTGTCAATCCATCTTCAACCAATACAATCCCTCTACAGATTGATGACTTTACCACCAACATCCAAGAACTAGAACCAAAGAAAGAGAAAACCTCGTCTAATAATGTTGAAATCACCGGGGCAGTGTCCATTGCCGCTAACACTACTTCAAGAAGGGTGCGAATAAGCCTATAGTGGCCAAGAAATTCGAAGCTTTGGCTCCCTCCAAAAAGGACAAGGGAAAGGTACCCATGGTGATCAAACCTAACAAGAAAAGGAAGCTTATCGTCAATAGTTCCTCTGAGGTATCTTCTGAATCCAGTTCAGACTCAATCCCTTCTAACAATATACCTCTCAACAACATCATGAAGGCTTGTTCCAAGAACTAAAATGTTCCCACCACTATTGCACAGAGGAACAAAAGAATGAAAGAGGTAGGTGTGCTCAAGATACTAGTTGATGCTTTTGAAGTAAGAGGGAAACAAGAAAAAAAATAAGAATTGAGGAAGAGAAAGTGTTTTAGGACCCTAGCTGGTAAATGAACAGAATATTGATGTAAGATCCTTTGGAGATCCACAAAATTGATCAACCCTTCACAACGCAAACCTGTTTAATTCAGTATGCTTTGTAGAGCCTTATGTGAAGCAAGTTGTGTATGAGTTTTATGCCAACTTGAACAAAGAAACCATTAAAGGTAATCCATTCTTCCACAAGGTGTTTATTTAAGGGAACCGTCTGAACTTCAGCCAAAAGGATATTTAGAAAGAATGGCATTGACATACTTCCAACCAAGTAAAACTTGAAGAATCAATCAATCAAACTACCGCAACACTCATAGACAACCTACATCCCACCTGGCCTATAAAATGTTCACTTCATACTTTTTTTTATCTACCATTTATGTTGCAATTTTTTCCATTGCAACTAGAAATTGGCCACTAAATAGCCAGAGGGACACAATGACAAAAAAAGACTACAATTCTGTTGAGAAAGATTGTGGAAATGATGGGTTTTGATCTTAGCCAACTTATTTTTGACGAAATTGTCAAGCATGACAAGAAGATAATCTCCAAGCAACTATTGCCTTACCCCTCTCTAATTTTCCAAGTGTTGTTTTTTCAAAATCTAAAAATAGTTAGGGCCATTGAACAACAAGAGAGACCAATTCCTATCCTCAAGTTTTCTCATAAGTGGCTTGAAGGAAAACAAGTATTAATTGAGCAACAAGAAGCCTTTTCCTATAAAGAAGAACAGGTTGTTGAACAAGAGGTTCCTCTTCAAGAAGTGCCTATTACCGCAAGAACTACTCCTATGTCTAAGGGGATGAAAGCTAGAACCATTTTTAAACATAAAACCGTCATAGAATTCAATCAAATACTTTGTGACAAGTTAAAAATAGATGCAATTAAAGTCAACCTTGACAAACAAAGGGTTCTTTCAACTGACCTACTAGCCCATGATGATGAATATTGATTTGAAAGATTTGTTAAACATAAAGGGGGAGAAGGAAGTTGAAGGGAAGGCTAGAATTAAGGAAGAAGATATTTTTTGAACTCTTATTTTAGTTATTTTTTTTACAGTTGCTAGATAATTGTGTATTGTTGATATTATTGATACTTTGATGCCTTATCTTTGGGTTATGATAGCTTTTGGAGTTGATATGAACTATCTTTACTTTGATGCTTAATTTTTTTTTATCTTAGATTTACTTAGTTATAATTTTGGGTGATTGGTTATTGATTCATCGTCATTCACATCATTAATGATTAATTCACTAATTTATTTAAGTGGTAATGAGAACATGCTAAGAGGGAGCAGATGTTTCATGTTGATATAGCTTCTAGATGATATATGTTTTGTTCAACAAATTGTCAAATGGGGAGAATATTGAAAAATATGAAATTAGCCATTGAGTGCCAAGGAAGTACCCATTTTCCTAGCATTGGAGCTATTGAGCAACAGTTTCCATATTTTTTAGTATTGGCAAATTATTGAACGGTTGGAATGGGTTGTGGTGATTATTTGGAGGATATTTAGCCAAACAATGAAGGTTATATTTGTCATGAGATATTCGAATGATATGCAAGTGTACACAGTTGTCAATAAGTAATGAAGTAATGAGTATATAAGTTATAAACTCCACAGAGACTGTATATGTGAATCAGTAATTGCAAAATTAATTATTAAACAATTTGATGAGTGAAAAAGATTTGGGTGGGAGGATTTAAATAAGGACTTTAACTAAATTAAACTAAATTAAGAATGTAAAATAAATTAAATATCAACACAAAAGAGAATAGCAGTAGAAAAGTTTTTAACGCAAAGTTCAACAACAATGTCATGAAAGGCTTGAATAATTATTTATGTTTAACATGCAATTATTAAAAATCATGTTATAAAATGCTACGATTAATTCGTGGCAATATTATGATTTATTAATCCAATTTCTTCAAGCTATAGGCTTCTCTCGAAATCCTACATTAACCTTTTAGTTACTTTACATATATCTATGCCAAATCAACATCAAGATCACCTTTTCAGGCATCATTCATTAAGACTGCATGCAGCAATTATCTCTCGATATTGACATCAATATGCACCATTCAAGTTATGTGTTTATCAATTATTACCTCTTCTTAGATTAAATAATTAATTCATTTTACTTACCAATGATGACCATGCATTTTTAAGTTGAACATGTAATTACTTGAACGAATAAACAATCATAAGCATAAAAATTAGTAGCAAAGAAGCAATAATAACATGTCAAAGATTCATATTCATTCTAACAAAACAATATTAAGTCATGATCATTAAATTGAAAGCAAGAAGACAATTTGCAATCATGTTCGTCAACACAACAAATGAGATAAAGGAAATGTAACGCCCCAAATTTTTGGATTTTTAAGAGTGCATGTTTGACAAATAATTTGCATTGGTAGGGTGGTTAAGTGCCTGGAAAGTATGTTTTAGGTCTTGAGTTTGAATCTCGTTATGTGCTATTATGAAATATTTTTGCTTAAGCTTTTGGGTTCAGTATTAAAGTTTAGTTTGGACTCTATGAAATATGGTGGATAGATTCTAGTTATTTGATTTTTAAAATTTAAAAATTTAATTTTGATTTTCTAATTTTGTTCTTACTCCCAACCGCCCACACCTTTCCTTATTCCCACATTTCTTTTGTTCCCTTGTTCTCTCTTTTGTTCCCTTTTCTTTTTCTTTACTTTTGGTTTTTCATTCTTCATTGGAATTTCTTAATGATTCTTTTTGGGTTGGTTTCATGTGCCTTGTCGCCTGTTCATCGTGGGGGTTTAGTTCATTGTTGCAATTTAGTTCATCGAGGGATATTACATTTGGGGGACTTGAAATTTGGGTCCGTAGACATCGTTTGAGGTCGGGTAAGCAAAATTTTAATACGTAATTACATGTGGATAAGTTTAAAAGGCACATTAAGTAGGATAAGTTGCTTGCAAACTATATCCTATGTTATGATCTATATGAAATATGTGTGTAGACGTGCCATGTGATATATGATATATGTACGCATGTTTTATGATTAGGATATGCATGTGTTTGGGGTGGGTTATGATATGATGGAGGAAGTGTTATATGACATTTTATATTGCGATTATAGCGGCTAAACCGCAAATTTGTGTATGGTAGCTCAATTGCAAATATATAAGTAACACACCATCACAAAATGGTGTGATTGGATGGATGGACTCTTGTAGTCCTATATAATGTGATTGGTTGGATGGAGATGGTGTGTAGCGGATGGGGGTAAGACATGATATGATATGTTATGATATGATAAGTTATACTTTGATTAGAGTTCTGATATGCTATAAGATAATTTGATTATCATATTTACTTGTACTGAAATTATGGGTCAAATCGCACACTGAGCTTTAAGCTCACACATTTGTTACTTTATTTCAGGTGATCCTTCACCTTAGGATAGGATGGCGACTCTAGAGCTCGGGTTTCACGTGTTTGGTTTTAGTACTATGTATTTCATTTGTTTTATTTTCTTGTCTATTATGGACATTCTGGACTTTACTTGGGTTTTGTTGATTTTTGGACATTCTTAAATTTTGTTTAGATTGTTAGGACTATTTTGGTAGTTATTACATAAAGGCTTTAATATTTTAATGACGCTTAACATAAGATAACTAAACTTGAACCGCGATTTTATAAAAGATACATAATAAGGTTTTCTGCTGGAAGACTGATTGAAATATTTTAAAGTGGTTTACCTAGCAAATGTTTCGAGTAAATTGGTTTTGATTTTATTCAAACTATTTAAGTTGTGGTTTCAAAAAATTTGCTATGTTTTTTTTCAAAGATTTATTCAAATTGAGGTCCTTCCTGTTGAAAATTAGTTTTCTTCAAAATCAAACATTTGTCTCTTTTGCTTGTACAATGTAACGTCCATAATTCGACCGTAACGTCTAGGTTAGGTATGGGGTGTTACAGGAAAGATGAAAAATGAATAGCCAATGGTGGTTTTCTGTGGCTAATACACATTGAAGAAGATATGCTAGTCAAATCTGGTGGTTCTCCGTGGCTAACTTTTGTTTGCTCTCTCACAATAGCTCTCATTCTCTTCTTAGTGTTGCTCTCCCCTTAATGCTCTCAAGATTGTGTTTTTCTTTTCAGCTCTCAACTTATGAGATGAATGCACTCAATTTTATTGTGTGGAGATATTTTTAAAGTGTAGCAGTACCCCATATTTATACTAGTAAGCCTCCCTTCTACCTTCTCCTTCTTCTTTCCATGTAGGTGGATGATTCCTTGATTTGGGGGAAGAGGTGGATAGTTTGATTGATTTATGGAGGAGGAGTTTCCTAATTCTCTCCATGGCTGATTCGGTGGTTGAGGTAGGTGAAGACCAAGTCATATGGATGATTTTAAGCTCCCTTCTCCTCTCTAGTGGACAGTTTGGGCCTCTATTTCCCTTAGTGGATGGTTTGGGATGTCCATATTTATCTGTCCACTCTCTTATTGGGTTGAGAAGAGGTTTAAAGTCTAACAAGAAGAAATAATGTGTCAAAAGATGTGCATTTCTAATATTCACCCCATCGGTCAAAGGCTACAACAATGTTGCGGCATTAGGCATCAGAATGTGCATTTTAGTCCTTTCTTTCTTCTGAGTTCACCAGTCACCTTTATGGATGAAAATTACTTGTTTTAGCACATAAATCAACCAAAGTGAATTATTTTAAATAAATTTTACAATAAACAGAAATTAGAACAATTACAACACAATTTTTCATTAGTCATCCGAGACTTGAATGAAATTGTAAATTAAAAGACATTAAAATAACTATATATTTTAGAGTTATCAATATTACTTGAGAAAATCATATAGAAGATTGGATCGAATTAAATCACTTGAGACAATCCTTTGCAACATGGACATTTGGATTGGATTGAAAATCTATGAGATTAGCATCCAAGAGTCAATGTTTGGTTTATTCTCTATTATTATATTGTAAATAGGTTATTGTGTTACCATTTTAATGGGATTGTGGTACACCTTCTATGTTAGTAATTCTTGAACGTAAATCTATTTGAGAGAGAGACTTGTATAGGTTTTTGTACAAAGAGTTTTTAGCACTTATCTTGTTCAATTTAAGGAACTCTTCTTAGATTGCAAATTGCTAGTGAAATTGAATGTGTTGTGGTTTTACTTACTGAGTTCATTGGGGTGAACTTAGTGGTGAGAATATTATTCTTTAAGGTTGGACAGTGAAGAGAAACATCAAGGGATGTGTGAGAGGTTAGATTCACTTGTTGTAATTATTGAAGAAAGTGAATATTTCTCACTAAGCTAGGCTCTGTAGACATAGGGAAATCGAACTGTATTTTCAGATTGTGTTTTCGATTTTTGAATTTGGTGCCAAAGAAGTGCCAACTTCCCTGTCACTCCTTCCAAGCACTTGGTCTATTCACAAGCAATAGTTTAATAATTTCACTAGTCTAGGATGAAATCTTATAAAAGGAACTGTTAATACCTTGGATGAGTGGTGGGATAGAAGGCTAAAGGTACATTAATAACTCTTATCATTGTTGCTTTTTATTATAAGATTTCACTAGTCTAGGACGAAATCTTATAAAAGGAACTGTTAATTTCTTACTAAACTATATGTTTATATGTAGGTTGTACCTGAAGCTCAAAGATTTAGAACCGTAGGCATCGATCCTAAATTTGAAGGGAAGTTGGACCAGATGTTTATGGAGGATAGTTGCCATCGGTGATAACACATAGCCACTTTCTTCGAGTACACTCCCGACATATTTTTTTAGGATGGTGATAATGTGATACTTGAAGACAATGATGGAGAAAATGCGATAGATAATGTTCACAAGTCAAGTCAAGCAGGATGTGACTTTGATGGAAACAATCAAACTTGTGAACTTCAGTATGAACTTGTAGAACACGTGTAAAAGCTACATTAAAAAAGGAAAATAACTGAGGCATGAACTTCATATTTTAAAATTGGAAGGAAAGGAATCCTCAAATCAAATTAGAGGAGCTGTAAAATTGTCTAGCAAAATTAATAAATTATCCAATGCAACTAAGAATACGAGTCAAGTCACATCTGGAAATAATAAAACTTGAGAACTTCAATTTGAATATGTACAACATGTGTAAGAGCTACTTAAAAAAATGAAAACAATTGAGGCAGGAATTTCATATTTTAAAATTGGAAGAAAAATTCCTCAAAAGCAAATTAGAGGGGTTGCACAATTATCCAGCCAATTTTATAAATTATCCAATGTTGTTGAAACTATGAGTCAAGCCATATCTGCTCTAACTCCTGCTATGGATCCATATAATATTCCTCAAGAAATCAAAGTGCTTGATGGCTTGTTAAAGCAAGTTCCAAAAGTCACTCCACTTTACTTTTTCTCATTAAAGTTATTAATCAATAAGGAAAAGTGAACTGTGTTTTTATCAATTGATCTCAAGATTAGAGTTTGATGGCTTAAGATGAAAATGGAGGGGAGTTCAAAATTTTCTAGTCTTCTAGAGTCTTGAGGTATGCTTTATTGAACTTCTCTGGGGTACTTTTATTTTAGTTAAGTAGAATGCTTAATATTTAGTTTGCCTTGGACAATTATAAATGTCACTTATGTTTAATTTTAGTTTTGACTTAGACACCTACAAGTATCATTTATGATTAATCTTTGGTTTGTGTTAGGCACTTCTAAATTCCATATATGTTAAATGCATTGTTTGATTATTTATTTATGTTTGCTAAATTATTACATGAATCATTTTTTTATATTTGATTTTTGAATATATTTAGCCCATGAGTTTGCTGTGAAATTTTTGCTTGATTTTTGGTTTTTGAATATAATATATGTTCACAGGTAATAAGTGTGGTCAACAATTTCATTAGTGATAGAAGTGGTGATGAAAGGGAAATGAATAAGATTTTACAACATATAAAAAGTTTTAATAGGTTATTCGATGTTGCATCTTCTTCTGTGCAATTATATTATGAGAAATATATATTAAAGCAAACATGAATTAAATCAAAACAATCTAAAGAGGCATGGATTCCAAAGATCTTTAATGGTCATGAATAACATTGTATGATTAATTTTAGAATGTCGAGAATTGTATTCACAAGTTTGTTGAGAGTTTTGAAAACCTGGTATGATTTACAAAGTTCAAGAAACATTTCTTCTCATGAAATGTTGGGTATCTTTTTTCACATCTTGGGCATTGGTGCAACAGTTACTCAATATTGAGAGAGATTTCAAAGGCCTATAGGGATAATAAGTCGATACTTTGTTATTGTGCTTGAAATTTCAAAGGTCTAGAGATTTCAAAGTTTTAAAGATGACCATTGATATAATTGCACTAGATGATTATACTTTTAGCTTAATGCTGGAACAAATATGTAATGATTCTACAAATATGCTACATTTTATGGTAAAAGTTTAAAATTATAATATTATGTTTTAATGTATTAGTTTAATTAAAATATGAATGTGTACTAATATGATTGTTTATTTAAGATTGCATAACTGCAATTGATGATACACATGTTGGTGTTATTCTTCCACTAAACAAATAAAGTCCCTACATAGGAACAAAAAGTGTATTAACTCAGAATGTTATAGCAGTATGTGATTTTAATATGTTCTTCACATTTGTCGTAGTTGGATGGGTGGGAAGGACCAACATATGACACTAGAATATTTCTTGATATAATTCAAGATCCAAGATTAAACTTTCCACACCCACCAAATGGTAAATTACTTTATCTATTTTTTTCTTTTAAATAATAAAGTATAATTTTTTTAATTGTTTGTTTATTATTCTATGACACGAAGGGAAATGTTATCTTGTTGGTTTTGGATATCCTCAAATGAAAGGTTTTCTCGGATTATATAGAGGAAAATGACATTATTTACTTGATTTTCGTAAGGATAGACTTATATCTAGTAAATAAGAAATATCCAATCATTACATAATGTGATTATAATGTGATTGAATGAACATTTGGTGTGCTAAAAAATGGGTCATTTTAAAGTATATGTCAAGTTATAGTTGTAAAAAAATAAACGATGATTGTTGTTGCTATGATGGCGATACACAATTTTATTCGAAAACAATTAGGTTTAAATGATGCAAATTTTATGATATATGAAAATAATGATACAACATATAAGAATATTATTAACCCAAAAGACGTGCATGATGGAGAAAGTGATGGTGATGGTGGTGGTAGTGAATCAAACAATTTAGGTGATTATAAAATGAAATTAACAATGGATGTCATAGATTGTAATTTAATGAATTCAATTTAAATTTCAAACACTAATGTATTATTTGTAATATTTCTATTGAGTGTGCGATTATTTTCCTTTTTGAAATTTAATTAAAATATGTAACATATTTTAATTTGTGATGTTTATCTCTGTTTGTAATTATAATGTCTAATATGAGTTATATATTCAAATTAAATTTTACAAGCATTTCATACTAATTGTTTAAAAGTTTTAAAATTTATATTTCATGTATCAAAATATTAATAATGAGTTATAATAAATTGTTTTCTATATTTTGTTATAATTTAAGTTGATATATTTTATATATCATAATTATTAATGAATTCTATTATCATTTAAATACATGTTTTTATACTTTACAACATCATGTCTAAAATAGACATTTCATCTTCTTGAAAGCACTCTTCAAAAGCAATACTAAACACTAAAATCTCAATAACACTTTTCAAAAGTATTTTTTCATAACATTTTTCAAAAACAATGCTAAACTAGGCCTAAGTTGTATTGTGGGGGTGCAGTGTGTTTAAACCATCCAAATGTAATTCACCATCAGTGTTCCAAACACCAAATAAATTCAGTAAAAAAGGATTATCCCTTAAGATTCCATTTCATTGGAAGTAATTGGTAATCCAAGAAAACCTTAATATAGGATTACTGAATCAAAGTAATCTTCAAAATCCAAAAGGAGAATGTCATTTTGGAATCTTATATTACCCTCTAAAGTGAGATTTCTCGAACCAAATGTCTCCAAAAGGTAATAATGTCATTTTAATTTTTATATAATATTTTTATTAAAA
>CM025149.1:22811090-22822153 GCA_013467495.1 Gossypium gossypioides | reverse complement strand
TCCCTCTGTTTTCCTACCTTCTTTATTTCTTTTAACATACCAGGAAGTCGAATTGGTAGTGAAGAAAGAGCATGGTGTGGGTTTATGGGTTTTGGTTATAGGCAAATAATGACAGTCGACTTCCTACTTCTTTTTTCACTACCAATTCGACTTCCTAATATGTTAAAAGAAATGGGAAAGATATGAAAACAGAGGGAGAAACAAAATAGAATGAAAAAAAAAGATGAAAGTTTAAAGAACATAAAAGAAAAAAAATTAAATTACTTAAAATGAAAAAAATATGGGGATCAATTGTATAATTTAACCTAAAATTTTGTTTGAAATGATGATTTAACATGCCACGTCAGCTTACCGTTACACCATTAACGACGATTAATGGCTCAGTGACTAAAATGTTAGAACATGATAACGTAAATGACTAAAACGTAACATTTCAAACATAAGTGACTAGAACGTAACCTAAGGGAAACAAAAGTGACCATAGGTGTAGTTTACCCTAAGGAAAAAGGAAAAAAATTAATCAGCAAAGTGTTTTCCTTTAACAATTCTAATGGCCTGTTCTAATTCCACATTCATCATTCCTAATGATTATATGATATATTTACAATAGCCAAATTTTGGTATTAAAATCAAGATCTAATTTAATTTTCACAAGCTATAAATAGTTATGAATGGAGATAAAAATGGTTCAATGCCATTAAAGGTGAGATGAAATTTATAGGACAAAAAAAGTTTGAGATCCTGTCGAATTGTCAAAATGTTGAAAACGAATTAGATGCAAAGCTTTTAAAACTAAATATAACTCAATTGGAAATACCAAACAATATAAAGTATTGTCAAAGCTTATACTAAAAAAGATGGTAATAATTATAAAAAGATATTTTCATCAATCTCGGAGAAAAATTCCTTAAAAATGATTGTGGTATTTAGTGGCTTATTATGATTTAGGACCCCTTTGGATGGACGTTTACCTTCAGTGCCGTATGTTTAATTTTCTTTTTGTCTTACGCTACAGTTTTGTTATAGTATCTAATCTCACCGGCATTGTTGTTTTTACACTAATCACAGGTAAACGCACTGTCCATCCAAAAGGGCCATTGTATTTACATCAAATGGATGTGAAAACATCTCTGAATGGAAATCTTGAGGAAAAAGTTTATATTGAACCAATCTAATGGTTTTTCCATTGAAAGAAAATGTCATATGGTTTGTAAACTTAAAAAGTCAATATATGTACTTAAACAAGCTTTGCGACAATGACACCATAAGATCTTTGGTTTTTAAAAAAAAGATCATTGATCGATGTATATATAAAAAAGATCAATGAAAGCAAGTTCATTTTCTTAATATGTTGACGATATTTTGCTTGCTACAAATAATTTAGGTGTATTGAAGGAGAAGTTTTTCTCTCAAATAAATTTCAAATGAAACAGATGTGTTGGATCCAAATTGACATTTTAATGCAAAAACCAAGCAGTGCCAAGACTAGTTCTAACTGCTTCAGGCATAAGAAATGTAAAGTGTAGAAAAGTAAACAAGAAAGGAGATGTTTATGCTGTTTAGTTTCACTACATTTGGAGGGTCTTGTCGATAGAGAATATTCGCTATATATCTTAGTTTCTCGTACAACTAGTTTTTACAAGCTCTAACACTCACCGATTTAGATTCTTCACTTTTGTACCTAAGATCTAAACATCTTCCCTCTAAGTTGTCCCCTAAAAAACTTAGGACACTTACCCAAGTCACACTTGATTATTGCAGAAGTAATGCACTCAACGCACATTCCTCATTGAACAAATAAGTGCTCCGAACTCAGTATATCACCTATAAAAGTTCACACACTATATATGTGTATGAACTTGCTAACATACTAAATCTTATACAATCAATTATCCCTTGAAATAAGTAATATAAACGTTACAAAAATCTCTAAGTGTTCCATCAGCTAAGGATATCTTTCCTTTAATAGGCTTAATTTGGTCTTCTCTTTAGATTAAGGAATATTTATTGCTTCGATCTAATCCCAATAACTCTTTAATAAATCTTGCTAAGGGTAGATTGGATATCAAGAATGGGCTGGCAAGAATCTCAATCTTTTAAGGAAATCTTAGCCCAAACATATTTGTTGTCAAAATTTGCTAATCCAAACATGATAGTTTTTCAGAGTAACCAATGCTACAGACAGTTGGCACTTGTTTAGGCATTGGACCAGGCACTAGTTAAAAAATGCCTAAACAATATGAGAGAGATATTCTTTTTAATAAGAACTGAAATTTTTCATAATATATTACAAGGATTGTTAAGGTAGCCTTAGAAAAAACTATATCCAAAGAGTTGTAGAGATTTAATATATATAATAGTTCAACAATAATTGTTCCTATACAAAAAATGAACAAATTTAATCTAATGCAATGTCTAAAGAATGATGTGAAATGGAAAAGAATAAGTCCATCCCTCATGCTTCTTTTATGGCAGTTTGATGTATTTCCAGACTTGTACAAGACTTGATATTAGTTTCTTTCCTGAGATGCTTGGTAGATATTAAAGAAATCATGAAATTGATCGTTAGAAGGATGTAAAGAAAGTTTTATGGTGCTTAAAAAGAACAAAGAATTACATAATATACATGAAATTCAATTAACTAGAAGTGAATGGATATTCGAATTTAGATTTTGCTGGATATTTTTATAGTACTTTCACTTTTTTTTTTCTACTTGCTGAATGAGACATATAATAAAAAGGAGCTAAAAGATTTGCCTTTGCATTAGCTGAAAACAAAGTTTGTTGCCTATTTTGAGGCTACAATTCAAGCATTATGGTTGCATAACTTTATTTCAAGTTTTGGGATAGTTGACATTAGACTTGTTCTTAAGGTGAATAATTGTAACAATTGAGGATATCTATTGGGGCTATAATTGCTTCAAGTTGTAAAGGTAGATTTGGCTTTAGCTAATAGGTTTCCAGATCCATTGTTGAATAGATCATTCACTGAACGAGGCTTCGCAGAGTATGATTGGTGAATTTGAACTGCATTAACAAGCATCGCCTGTTGATTTCTCTCCTTACCTTACTCTTTTTTTATAATATGTTTGTTAAATTATCTTATTCAAACATGTGTGTTGAAACATCAATTAGGATATTAAATTGGACATCTATCAAACCAAAGGCTTTTTCAAAGTTCATTTGGTTTTCGTATAGGTAGAAGCCAAAATATTGAATTATTTATGTTAGACTTAGAGATTGAGAGGACTTTGTGAATAATACAAAGATTAAACATTCATTCAAAGGTTGAGTCCAAAGAATTAACCATGGAGGCGCTAATGTGTTGTTTATACCAGTGCTAATGCTAATGGACAAGCTCTTCTACTACTCCGATGTTTATCATAGATTATGCTACACCTCATGTTGAAGGGATCAAGACTAGTATTCAATTTCTAATGGTGGAAGCGAACAACTTTGAGATCAAACTAGTGGTTATTTAGATGGTGGACCCTAATCAATTTTTTAACTTTTCTCATAAAGATCCCAATTAACATCTGCGGAAGTTTGTTAAAATGTATGGTATATTCAGTTGGTTGTTAGATTGAAATTATTACTATTTTCTCTAATTGGAAGAGCTCTGAATTGGTTAGATAGGTTACCAGATAAGTTTATTACAACTTGGAACCAAGTGGTAGAAAAATTCTTGGTTAAGTTATTCCTTCCAAATAAGACAACCAAGTTGTGGAATGACATCATCGTTTTCGACAATATGATGAAGAAATTTTATATGGGTCATGGGGATGTTTCAATGACATGCGAAAGTAGTTTCCTCATCACCAATTGCCAAATTGGTAATTAATCCAAACTTTCTACATTGGATTAAAATAATCAATCAATAGTAATTTGGATGGTAATAGCTAATGGGGCACTATTGAGTAAGTTACTTATATAATTGAATACATGGTACAAAATAATCAATAGTGGATTTTAAGTAGAATAAGTGCAAGCCAAAATAAGGTTGTTGGAGTAGTAAAGGTTGATACAATAATCGCCTTTGTTGTTGAAATGAATAATATGAAATGAGATTTAAATAAAAAATTGAGGTTAGCAATAAGTAGCCACTCTATAAGATTTGTAAGCATTGTGGGGATATCCATCATTCTTGTAGTGCGTAATTGAGATAGAATTGGTTGGTTATGTTCTTAATCTGGAAAGACAACAACCTAGCCCATTTGTCTACACTTATAATCTGGGATGGAGAAATCATCCCAATTTTGCTTGAGTTAATAATCAAGTCAGCTCTTCTTAAGTTCAACTAGTTATATCATTATGTTTTGCACAAAATTAGTACCAAAGACAATTGTTGAAACAACCACAAGTAGTGGAGAAGAAGTCAATCACTAAAGAAATTTAACAATTTATGTTTGCATTTGATACTAGGATGAAGGCATTGGAAACTCAGGTGGTTTAGCTTGCTTATCCGTTCCATAATAAGCCTCAATGAGCATAACTATCAAATACTCAACTTTCTCTTAATTCTAATAATCCCAGAAAGCATTGCAAGGCTATCACTCTTAAAAGTGGTTAGGAGTTACCAAATGCCGCTCCATAGTTGCGGTTAATTTGGACATTATCTCACCAGTCGACAAGAGTTAATATGAGCATTAGGAAAGTTCTATAGAACCTATCCAACATGAGCAAAAATTTAGAAAGCCACCAGAGAAGGTAATTAAGCTAGAATATCCCCCTCCACCATTCCTTCAAAAGTTGCAAAGAAATAAGTTGGACAAGAATTTTTTGAAATTACTTAAGGTATCTAAAAAGTTTTCCATTAAAATTCCTTTTTTTAAGCTCTCGAATAAATGCCTAGCTATGTGAAATTTGTGAAAGGCATTTATTAAAGAAAAGACGACTAGGTGATTATGAGAATATAGTACTTATAGAAGAGTGTAGTGTTATAATTCAGAAGAAGTTTCCTCTCAAGTTGAAAGATCTGTTATTTGGTAAGGAACTCTGTTATTTGGAGGCAAACAACAACTTGATGTCACTTTTTATAGCTTAGAAGCTAGGTTTGGGGGATAGTAAGTCTACTTTAGTCTCGTTGCAAATGGATGACAAAACTGTGTTTTCCTAATGAGGTGGTTATAGATGTGCTAGTTAAACAGGATAAATTTATCTCTTTGACGAATTTCACTATTCTAGATATGTAAGAAGATATAGTGGTCCCACTCATTCTTGGTAGTAAATCTCACTAATTATTATTCTTATAAATAAACTATAGTTTTTTTTTCATTTGAAATTTTAAAAATAAAAATATGATCTAAATCTCAAATGTTGTTATAGTTGTATAATAGTCACCTCTCTATAACATCCAAAATTTTGGTAGACAAATGAAGTTGTTATAGAGATAATATACTGTACACATAAATATTTGGAAATGGTTGAGTCAACTTCCTTTCATATGGGTTATTTTAATTAATTCAGATGTTAATCGAAAGATATGGTTTTAAATTTGTTTACAATTTATTTTCATGATTAAAAAAATTAAGTCAATAAGTCAATGCTTTAGATGTTTGGCACTAAAATTGTGTTTGGTATAAACAAAGATTTTGTGTTTGGTATAAACAAAGATTATCACTTTTCAAGAAATTTATTTGAAAAAAATCATATTGTGGATTGATTCAAATATTTGCTAATAATGAGTGAGAATTAAGGCTGAAATTTCGTGATTGAGCTTTGGATTTATTCTGGTCTACCTGTTGGCATGCCTTTGTCGGCTTGTTGGCACGTTTTTGTCTCTTTGCTTCTTTCATCTCGTACTTGTTGATTTTCTTGTTGTTCTACCCACGAGGGTGGTTTTTGGGTACTGTTTTATTGTTGTAGAAGCGTGATGGAAAGAGGAATAGAAGATCTGAGTATAGAGAATGGGGAAGAAGAGGCTTTCCCTGTTCCGGATAGAGTGGAGCCTCAGAATTCAGTTTATAATTTCTGTTTGGTGGACTGGTTCTTGACAGCAAGTGTGGTTCATTTTCCAGCTATGAGGAACATGATGGCTAACTTATGGCATCCATTGGAAGGAGTGCAGATTTCAAATCTAGGCGGAAAAATATTTTTTATTCAAATTCTTTAATAAGTTAGACATCAGTCGGGTGATTACAGGTGTTCCTTGGACCTTCAACAATCATATTTTGATTATGCATATATTACAGGACAATGAGGATCCTATGTCAATTTCGCTGATGTATTCAGACTTTTGGGATTAGGTGCGTGATTTACCACTGGGATTTTTCAAAGAATCAGTGGTGAGTCAATTTAGAAATTTTATTGGAAGATTCTTGGAGTATGACACGAAACAATTATCTAGGGATTTTAAAAACTATTTGCATATCCGATAATAAATTGATGTCTAGAAGCCATTGAAAATACGAAAGAAAATTATGATTTCTTTGTCAAATTTTATACATGTGAAAATCAAATATGAAAAATTAACCCATTTTTGCTTCTTATGTGGTTGTTTAAGCCATGGGGATAATTTCTACCCAGTGATATTACATTACGACATGCATGAGATAGAGATGGGGTGGGATTTAACGCTGTGTGCACAGTCGAGAATAGCTACAACAGTGAATAGCATCTGGCTAAGGGCGGAAGAAGATGGGGTTTTTTTGGAAAGAATAGTGATGGATAGTAGGCTAGACAAGATTCAAGTCAAAATTAGGGGAAAGAATCATGGTCTAATGTCAATCCTATTTTGGGATTTAATTTGCAGGGATCTGCAATTAAAAAAAAATTGATTGGAGTGCGATCCTCTAATATGTCGGGCCTGGTGATTATGGAGTGTGATTTGGATGATAACCCAATTAAAAATGTTGAGGGAAAGAAGTGGCAACGTTCTGATTTTTTGATCTCTTAACGTTTCTAGGAATCATGATATCGGCGGCTGTTAGTGGGTATGCAAACCAGACAAAATAAAGATCTTATGTTGGAATATTCACAGGTTGGAGAGTGCGCGAGCAGTACGGAGACTTCAGCATATGCTAAAAATTTACAATCTCCAAATTGTCTTCTTTATGGAGAAAATTAAAAGGCATTGTGGATTTTTTAATGGTGTTGATGTTCCTGCTGGTGCTACTTGCGGAGGGTTGAGTCTAGGATGGAATGGAAGATAGTTAGTTACTCTTAAGAGCTTATCGAGGAACTACATTGATGTGTAAATTCAGGAAAATAAGGCAAATACACGATAAAGGTTTATAGGCTTTTATGGGGCACCAGATGTGAGAAAGAAGGTTGAAACGTGGAACCTACTTTGGACATTGGGTAGGAATAGTGATTTACCATGGCTTGTTGGAGGAAAATTCAATGATATCCTCTACATGCATGAAAAATAAAGAGGATTACCAAGGGAGGAAGCTAGAATGGAGGAATTTCGTAGAACTTTAGAATATTGCCAATTGGAGGATATAGGTTATTCGGGTCCATGGTTTACGTGAGAGAGGGGGAATGTGATGGAAATGAGTATTAGAGAAAGAATTGATAAAGAGGTAGCAACTTCAGAATGGTTACAACTCTTCCCAGAATGTTCGCTAAGACATTTATCTCACTCATTCTCAGATCATTCTCCACTACTTATCCAAACGGAGTATGAGGGGTTGAGAAGAAGAAATAGTAGGTTTCGTTAAGCTTGGTAGACTTTAGAAGAGACATACGAAGGAGAAATCATGAGATGATGGGAAGAGAGTTACGGGTGGTTTTATAGATAAAATTTTGGCTCTCATTGTTGGAATGCAAACTTGGGTAGGAAAAAAAAAGGACAGGAAGTGAAGCGCTTAATTATAAGATTAGAGGAGTTGGATGGCTATGACAGATCGAACAAAATTTTGGCTGAGTTGATATATATGAAATTACATTTAAATATGGAGATGGAAAAGGAGGAAATATATTGGAAGCAGCGAGCTACAGTGAATTGGCTGAAAATGGGAGAAAAAAACACTTTATTTTTCCATAATCATGCATATTAGAGACGACGCATGAATCTTATAGGGGGTTTACAAAGGGAAGACGATACACTGACCTTTGATTTTCATGAGATGGAAGATATTGCTCAAAACTATTTTAAAGATTGTTTGAGACGAGAGGGGTTAGAAATCTTGAACATGTGTTGTTGGAGGTATCAAGGTGTATAACAGATAGTATGAATCAAGAGTTGACTGCAGAATACGAGGAAGAAATTTTAGAGGCGTTGAAAGGAATGGGGCTAACAAAAGTTTCGGGGTCAAACAACATTCAAGCGCTTTTCTACCAAAAATTCTGGCAAATTGTTGGTAAGAATACTAGCTCTTTCTGTTTGGATATTCTAAATAATGGAAATTCTTTGGAAGATCTAAATAAAACTAATATAGTTTTAATACAAAATATTTCTCATTCTTTCAATCTAAAAAACTTTCGCCCTATAAGCCTATGTATGGTGATTTATAAGATTATTGCTAAGACGGTTGCTAATCGCCTACAAAAGGTTCTGGACTTTTGAGTTGATGATTCTTAGTGCGCTTTTGTCCCAGGTCGGCTTATCTGTTTGCGTATGAGGTGCTTCATGCATACAAAAACAAAAGAACACGAAAAAATGGTTTTATGGCTTTAAAGCTAGATATGAGCAAATCTTATGATCAGGTTGAATGGCCTTTCCTTAAAGGTATGATGTTGAAAATGGGCTTTGCATGTCCTTTTATTGATTTTATCCTTCATTGTATTCGTACAATTTTGTATTCTATCATGATTAATGGTGAAGAAAGGTTGAGGTTTAAACTGTCTAGAGGGTTGAGAGAAGTGGATCCCTTAAGCCTTTATCTATTCTTATTGTGTGGGGAGGGTTTATTGGCTCTTATAAGATTAGCAAGGCAAGAAGGGAAAATAGCAAGAGCAAGAGTTTGTCAAAATGCCTCTCCAAGTACTCATCTTATGTTCGTGGATGATTGTATACTTTTTGGAGAGGTCACCGAGAGGGGGGTTAATGTAATAAAAAATATTCTTTGTGAATATAAAGTCTGCTCGGGTCAATGTGCTAATTTTGAAAAATCCACTACTTTCTTTAGCGCTAATGTGACTGAACATGATAAAGATATGGCATTTCAAGTACTTAATGTTCATTGCTCTACAGATCTGGAAAAGTACTTGGGATTACTAAATATGGTAGGTAGAGGAAGGAGGGTGGTGTTTCAAGGTTTGAAAGATAGATTGAAGCAGAAGATAAACAATTGGAATATCAGGCATCTTTCGCAAAGAGGAAATGAGGTGTTTATCAAAGTTGTGTTATAAGCAATTCCCACATATACGATGCTTTGTTTTATAATGCCAAAATCCCTTTGTGTGGAACTGAGGAATATCATAGGGAATTTTTTGTGGCAAAAAAATCTAGGGAAGCGGGGGATACATTGGCGCGATTGGAAGACCTTGTGTGCTCTTAAGGAATATGGTGACATGGGTTTAGAAGTCGGTCGAAATTTAATGTGGTGTTATTAGCCAAGCAGGGTTGGTGTTTGATACGTAATCCTAATTCGTTATTGGCGCGCACATTAAAAGCCGAATATTTTAAAGATACAAAATTTTTAAATTCCAATTTAGGCAATCTACCTTCTTTTACCTGGAAGAGTCTGTGGGCTGCAAAAGGGCTTATTCAAACTGGGTTGGGCTGACGGATTGGAGATGGAATGAAAGTCTCAATTTGGAAGGATGCCTGGGTACCTGGAAATGGAGAATCCAAAGTTCAGTATACTGGAAACAAGTTGAGTTTGAACAAAGTAGCAGATCTTATTGATTCAAGAACAATAAGATGGAAAAATGATTTGATTGAAAATACCTTTACAGAGGTAGATGCTGGAAGAATTTTGTACATTCCTCTATTGATGAACTCGCACGAAGACCACATTATCTAGCCTGGGGAGGCTACGAGGGAATACTCAGTTCGTAATGGGCATAAACTATTATTACAAGATGTACATAATCTTATGTTGACAAATTACAAATAGTTTTACTAGCCACTTTGGAACTTAGATCTACCCTCAAAAGTAAAAATTACAATTTGGAGAATTTCATGTAATTTTTTGCTTACTTTCAACAACTTGCACTACAAAAGATTACCTGGATCTGTAAATTGCCCAAGATGCTAGAATGAAGCTGAAATAAGTGAGCATGTGTTTAGGGATTGCCTTATCACAAAAGAAACATGGGAGAAATTACATCTTACTTGGCCGATAGCAGTGGCAAATATTGAATACAGTGAATGGATAAACAATATTTTTTATACTAATCCTTTATACAAATGCAGGATGATTGCATATGCTATTTGGGCAATTTGATCATCAAGAAATAAGTTTATTCATGAGGGAGAGTAAAAACCAGGATCCCAAATAGCAGATTATGTGCAGAACTACTTAAAAGACCTGGATGGGTTGAATGCGAACTTACTAGTTCAGATAAAGAGCTTGGGAAAATGGAAAGCACCAAGTAGGACTACTGTTAAGATAAAATTTGATGCTGTATGAGAACAATATTGCATGAGAACATATCGTCAGTGTTCACAGCGAAGGTGATGGCGTGTCTTCAGGTGATCCGATTCGGGATAAATCTCCGGTTGTTGATGGTCAAAATTGAAGGAGACACACGATCGGTGATGTCGAAACCACTTTTTGAAAACAAAAAATTATATTTAGTTTTCGACTTTAAAAACGAAAATTGGAGGCGCCACCGATCCTTTATTGAGGTGTGATCAGCTCACCTTGAAAACGATTTTGGTCTGCGCAATTTCGAGAAAATAGGTTTGGGAGTCGGTTACGCACAAGGAAGGATTAGCACCCTCGTAACGCCTAAAATTGGTACCGAATTGATTGTTTAATGTCTTAGTATTGAAAATTTAAAAAGATTTTAAAATACGATCATTTGAAAAGAAAATTTGAATAAAAAGAATTGGATGATAAGACACACTCATTTCAAAGAAATAAATTGTCACACTCAGTGAATTAGAGTGCAACATTTTTAATCTTCAAAATTAAGTTTATCTTTTTTAACTTTTAAAACTTGTGCATTTT
>CM025149.1:22774777-22791105 GCA_013467495.1 Gossypium gossypioides | reverse complement strand
TATATTAATAAATAAATAAAAAAGAGAAGTAAGCCAATGAAAGCTAAACTATTACTATCACCCCTTAACAGTATCTTCAAACGTAGTCAATAGTATGAGATTTATTACGTGGGGCACAAGCTTGTGAAAGCAACATATTTGACATTTCTTAGGTGGCTTATGGAAACATATACTACTATTGATGATCAGTACATATGAAAGTTGATGAGGATAAAAGGAAATTGTCTGCTAAAAAGAGCTGTTTGCCAAAACAAAGACCCCAGCACCCTAAAGGAAATGATAATGGAATGGAAGCATCTATGTCTAATCAAATAAATAAACCCGTATAAGTATGTTAAGTTAGGAAGCTAGGATTTCATGTTGATCATTGCAGAATCTTGCTTTAGCTTGGATTTATGAGAAGATTTTGTTTCTCTAATGCCAAATGATTAAGTGCAATGGTGGAGTGTGGACATTAAATGGAGTGTCTTGAGATATATAGAGAGGGGGAGATGGGGCTCAACTCAAAGACAAAAAAGGACCTGCAGCGGTTGCAGGGTTCCTTGCATTGGCTTTTCAAAAACCCTATTCTTCTCTTTCTCTCTCTTTTATCTTTCAATTTCAAACACAGAGCCATTTACAGTTGCAGAGAGGAAAGGAAAGGACTGAAACTGAGGAAAGGATATGGATGGGAAAGAGGGTTTGGTCCTAATGCACGATAGGTGTTGGTGGGTTAGGTAGCAANCCCCCGGCCCCCCCTTGGTCTTGGACCCATCCCCTTCGATTCCTACCTCTTCTCTCTCTCTTCCTTTAGTTTAAACCCTAACTAAGATGCATCCAACTCAGTTCTCTTTTTTCTTTAATGTAACCATTTAAAATATGACATTCATCACAAACTTTCTTTCTATAAGAAACCCTAAACATTTTTCACCCCACACTTTGCATCTATCTTATTTGCTTAATACAAGTAGTAAGCCATGCTACTAGGAACAAGTGTAGGTGTAATGGTAAAAAATAATACTTTTTATAAGTAACCGTAAATTTAAACTTTTAAGACAACATTACTAGAAAGAATAATCATCAACCACATACATGATTATAAAACGGATATAAAAAATACAAAAAAAAAAACAATGTCGTCATCGTCATCATAATAACCCACTTCACATTAACTAGGAATATTAAAAATATGAGATACAATATATGCTATATAAATTTTATTAAGTTTCAATAAACCAGATAATGGCAAATCAACAAAAAAAAAAGTTTAAACTAAATTTAATTAACTTCATTTTTATTGATTCATCTGGTTCATTAATAGTGCATAGAATTTAATGTTATAAAGCACCACTATTCTGGGAGGCTTTGGCCTTACATTTTCATTTAGAGTATGAAAAGATTAGGCCAAATCATCCAATCTATAGTTTCAAGGAATTGTTGGCATCCACTCTACCTATCTCGCAATGGCCTACCCATCTCTCACTTATTTGAAAATGATTTAATTTTTTTTTTCTATGAAGAAAATATAGAGTAAGCTAAGTTACATCTTAGAAACTCATAATTTTTTCAAATGCTATTCTGAAATAAAATTAATGTTAGGGAAACCCAAATTTTTTCTCTAAGAATATCGTTGAGGCGAAGGCATACATCACCAGTTTTAAATTGGGCTTTCAAAGAACAAATGATCTCGTAAACTATCTTGGGATACCAATTTTCAATAGGTGAGTAATCAAGGATATTTATCATTTTGTTGTTGAAAAAAATCAAATCTACTTTGAATGGTTAGGAAGCAAGCTTACCGTCTATGGTGGGCTGAGTTACTTTAGCTAAATTAGTACTAAAGATCATTCCAGGTTACTTCATGCAAATGACACTTATTCGAGCTTCGATTTGTAACAAGATTGAGAAGATTGTATAGGGTTTCATTTGAGGATCTTTTGATTTGAACTGCAAACCCGCATTAGTTAATTGGGATACTTGTTGTACACTTCCTGAAAATGGTGGCCTTTGTAACACCCCATACCCAATCCGATCACTGAACTTGAGCTACGGGATACTACTACAGAAAACAGAGATAATCACATGCAATTCCAATTTTAAAAATCAATTTATCATTTCATAATATGGGTCTCAATCGAGCTTACGGAAACTCTAAAACAAGTTAGGGATTGAACAAGGACTAATTTGAAACATTTCATAAAATAAAGGAAAAAATTTAAGATAGAGGTCACACGGTCGTGTGGCCAGGCTGTGTCAAAGATAGAGACCGTGTAGCATTGAGATACATGACCGTGTATCTAGACCGTGTAACTCACTGAGGCTGTGTAGGTCAAAATGCAAAATTTCCAACAAAAGTCACACAGCCGTGTGACTGGGCTGTGTAACTAACTGTGATCGTGTAACCTAATTTCAACCTAACATCCAGTGACACACGGCTATGTCACCAACCCGTGTGTGACACACAAACGTGTGTTCAACCATGTGACCCTAAAACTTGTCATTTTTATGCCTGCATCTAGCCAATCATTAGGTAGTTCTAAAATCACATTTTGATACTTGTAAATATTGCTCAAAAACACTTTAAAAGGCAACCAAAACATAATACAAACAACCTATTAGTACCTAACCAATATGTCATTTTGGCACCATCACAACCAATATAATGCATTATCAACCATTCACCATGTCACAAGCATAATACCTAAGATATCACTCACATACCAATAAAGTCCATTTTGCCTAAGTTTATCAAATCACAAGCCAAACTTCATCATTTAGGTCTCAAACATATAACTACCTTCAAATATGCCAAAACTTACTATATTACAAAGCCAACTTGATCTAAGGAATTCAAACATTACAACTATCATTTAGCACATATGCTACACATTCCATCCAAGCAATACCATTTTCAAACATTTCATGATTCAAGGTCAAGCACACCTTTACTACACATGCATTAATCAATTACCATATAAGCATGCCATAGAATTCAACCTTATATGCCAATCAATAAGAACACTTTACAACTTCAACCTTTAAGCTCAAGAAAAAAATCCCAAAATAACCTATATACATGTCACATAATCGAAGTAAAAACAAATTCAAAGTCTACTGAGATTAAAGCTTGATAGTGTGAGCCTTGAAGTTGATCTGGCAGGCTTGCTTTGCAAAATGTCAACTTCAGAAAATAGGAACAAAACCAAAGTAAGCTTTAAATAGCTTAGTAAGTTCACGAGACTAACAAAAAATTACTTATAAACTTACCTTGAACCTCATAAATGCAATAAATTAAATAACAAGATATTATACCCTAACATGATAATTCAAAAGAAACATGTGAGTTCATCATACACAAATTCACTGAGTAATTCAACTTTGATCATGTTATTCAAGTTATTTCAATCGCACATCATCATCATATATCAAATATCTCCATTCCGATCACATAAAATCATCAAATATCAAATATCTTTATTCTATTTATTCATAAATTTTGATAGCCCGATGAACAATAGAAAAAGCAACTCGAATACTCGGGTAAATATATCAGGGAACACCATAGTGCTAAATAGGGCACAAATGTGCATACAGGGGCACCAAAGTGCAATCAGGGGTATGAATGTGCAATTAAGGCACCATAGTGCAAACAGGAACATGAACATGCTATCAGAAGCACCGTAGTGCTAACAAGAGTACATAAGTACTATCAGGAGCACAATAATGCTAACAGGAGTACGAAGGTACTATCAGGAGCACCGTAGTGCTAACAGGATAAGCACACGTCTAACCTTATTGACATGTCAATTGTATCCTAATTGTTTACTACGTTCAGACGGACATTTATACATGATTCATAACATTTATAATACAAAGGAACTTCTATGTTTTCAGTACACATGTTATAGTCAAGTCACATTCATTCAGTATCCACATGATTCATGTTCCACAAGTATTCAAGACTTTTAATTAGATCTTTTCTCACTTTAGTATTAAATTATAACATTTCAAAATTTCGATCTAACAATTTATACAAATATATATATACACAAATAAATCACAACCAATACATATTAGTACATTTCTATTTCCTATGAACTTACCTATTAACTAGCTATCGAGTTAAGTCATAGGGACTATTCTACAGTTTTCCCATTTCCTCTTTTATCAACCGGTTGTTCCAATTCTTGACATAAATAATAATTAAGTTCAAAATATCAACTCCAAATACCTTAAAATATTAAAATATAGGCATATGACCCATTAATTTCAATTTACAATATTTCTCTAAACTTTTACATTTTATTCAATTTAGTCCCTAAAATCAAAACCTTTATAACCTTCACATTTAAGCTCTGTTTTATAATCTGTTTTTGAATACATCCTTATACAACCCTCTACTACCCATATTTATCAAAAACCCATTCAATTTCATCAACTTTTCATTTTAGTCACTAAATGCAAAATTAACAAAAATTACTTTACAAAATAATCCTTAAACATTTCTAAGTTTACAAATCTTGTAACACCCCTAACCCATCTATTTCATCGATTTAGGGTTACGAAGCATTATTGAACAATCAAAAAACATTTAACAACGTAACATTAAATAAATTAATCGTATTAAAAACCAATCAAACATATACATTCAATCCCTAAATCGAGCCTTCAAGGCCCTAAAAATAGCTTAGAAATGATTAGGGACTAATTTGAAACAGAATAGAAGTTTTAAGAAAAAGTTGCAAAAATTTAAAAACAGGGGTTAGACGGTCGTGTGGCCAGGTCGTGTAACAATCGAACAAGGGACACACGGCCGTGTCCTCTCCCGTGTCTTCACTCGTGTAACAATCTTTGACTTGCCACACATGGCCGTGTCGCAGGTCGTGTGTTAGGCTGTGTAACTCACTGACTTAAAATACTAGGATTCTACAAATGACACACAGTCATGACACATACGACCGTGTGACAGCCCGTGTCCCAGGCCGTGTGATCCACAAATTGACCCTAAAACTTGCCCTTTCAAGGCCAAACCATATCTAACCAACCATACCAATTATGCACACATTCAAGAGACTTAAACATAATTTAAACACATCTAAACTGAACATTCCAACATCCTAATTCATGTAACCAATATGGCATTCATAGGCACTACATTTATACCGAAACATCAATAACCAAATCAAATCAATATAACCATACGTTAAACATAAAACCTAGTTCATTTATCTATCAAAAGAAATATCAAATGACTATTTACATGCCATCAAAAACATACCAAAAAGGGTCTTATATACAAGCACTTAAAAGTGACCAAAATGACACAACTTGATGAGGCATTAAAGTTCATCAAACCAAACATAACTTTAAAAGCATAAACATGCCAAAATATCCATTACACATTCAAGAAATACCATTACAAACATCATATACATGCCATTATTAACCTTGGCCAAAAATACTCAAAAACTACCCAAATGACTGTTGGATAGTGTGATAGGTCTCTGATGAGCTTCCGACCGATCGAGCTTCCAATAATATATAAAACAAAGGAAAATATCTACGTAAGCAAAGAGTGTTTAGTAAGTTCATATAAACTTAAACATAACTTACCATTTAATTAGCACAATTCATAGATTAAGCATAATATCATTACCAATACCATAAGCTTAGTAAAAGCCTATACAAATATCATCAAACCCATAAGTTAGTAAGCTCATCCATAATACATATGAACTCAACCATAGTATAAGTAGATTTTCATATGCACATCATATATTACAATTGCCTATTCATAGATTATGATTCAATATCACATTGTGTACTTACCATGCTATTCCTTTTCATACCCATTGAACCATTTATAATTACATCGGATACCTGGGAATGCTCACACATAGTGTGCCTTTCCATATAATTGTAACTTTTCCTTTTCAATAGTGCTCGCACGAGCTATGAAATGGGCCTACTCACATGAGTTGTAGGTCGGAATGTTAGATAAACGGTGTTTCTCACACAAGCTGTAGAGACTCCATAACAAATGCATGACCTCAGCCATCGGTAGGACATTTAAGACCAGCACTCGAAACATGAAATCCCTAATGACATTTCATTCGTATCTTAAGAATTCTTAAGGTTCAAATGGGACTCGTCATCCGATGATTATTCATACATCGATACATATACGATTTCAAATCCATTTATTAAAACAACATAGCAATTAATCAATTCAGCTAACATTAATATGCTCCTAATTCATACGAACTTACCTCGATAACTTTGGTTGTAGAAGTAGAATCGAACACTAATCCAAAGCTTTAGCCTTTCCTCGATTTAAGTCTGATTATGGTTTATCTTTATCTGAATAAATAATTTCATTCAATTAAGTACTTTTACTATTCAATTTAATCCATAATTCATGTTTATGTAAGATTATGAAATTACCCCTAACATTTTAACTTTTTCCAATTTAGTCCTTAAGCTCATAATTTGAATTTTAACCATTTTAATCCTTCATACAAGGTAACTGAATTTCTTAGGGACTCATACCATCCCAATTAAATCATTATTTCATAATTTTATCATGAAATTTTACTATTTGCACAAATAAATCCTTAAATGCAATTTCATCAAAAATCACTTAACAAAACATGTTTATTTTACAACCAAGTTTAATAATCTATAAAATAACTTCAAAAAAAATTCAAAAACATCTATGACAATTCCCTCGACCTTTAAAAATTTTGCAAATTAACCCCCGGGCTAGCTAGATTAAGTTAAAACGAACTCAAAAACATAAAAATCATTAAAAGCGAGGCTTGAATACATACCATACAAGGGAAAATAAAGCTTGACCGAACCCTAGCTAAGCTTTCATGGAAGAATCGATTTTGAAGACACCAAATGAGAAAGATGATCATTTTAGCTTATTTAATTTTATTTTTATTTACCATTTTACCATTTTACCCTTATTAATAATAAAAAATTTCAAGCAAACCTTGTCCATATTTATCCACTAACTCTTTAAATGGTATAATTACTACCTTAGTCCATTAGATTAAGATTTCATAGCCATTTGACCCCTTTAACTAATAGAATGCAACTTTTACACCTTTTATGATTTAGTCCTTTTCACCTAATTAACCATTTAAACTTCAAAATTTCTTAACGAAAATTTAATACGAACTTAAAATAATCCTGTAGACATTAAATAAATATTAAAATAATAACTCAATCGTCAGAATTGTCGTCTTGAAACCACTATTTCTAACACCACTAAAAACAGACTATTACAAACCTACCATTTACTATCACGAACATCCAAAAATCATTAATGGTAGCTTTTAAAACCTTTAACATTTTTATGAAATAGTCCTTGGGCTAGCTAGATTAAGCTACAACAATATCAAAAACATAAAATTTACGAAAAACATGTGAAAAATGGCTTAGCATGCAAAGCTACTAATCTTAGTCGAAACTTTCAAGCTTTGAAAATGGAGGAACGGTGTGGATGAGAAGAAAATATGATGAATGTCTTTAGTCTTTCCTTTTTTTTTTATAATTTAACATGTTTTAAATATTAAAAACTTAAATTCTAATAATATAATCATATAAAATGGGCAACAACTGTCCACTATGTATAAATATGGTTAAATTACCTTTTATGTCCCTTAATAAACCTTGATTAACCCTTTTATCAACTAAAATTCAATAGTGATCAAGTTTTATGATTTAGTCCTTGTACCTAAATTAACCATCTAATCACTAGAATTTTCGTACCAAACTTCAAATCACCTATAAAACAACTCCGTAATAATAACATTTATGCGCTCGGTTTACAAAAATAAGGTTCTGATACATCATTTTCCAAAACCACTTGACTTTAAGGTCGAACCACTTGTACTTAACTAATTACTCAATTAATAAAAATTATCAAATCAAAATTCACTATATCAATATACTTGACTCTTAAGTATTAAATAATAATATTTACTAACTTAATCGTCGAATTGTGGTCTCAAAATCACTATTTTTTACACCACTGAAAAACGGGCTGTTACAGCCTTAGTTTTGATATACTCAAATACAAATATATCTCTTTTTTATGAATCTAAGTTTCAATATAATTACTAATAACAATGGTTTTGGGGTTCAAGTGCTCAAGAATAAGTATAAATTGGGGAATGGTATTCTAAAAAGCATTCATAATAAAAAAAATTCCTTTATAAAAAAATAGGATAACTTGTGCTTAAGTATTTATTGGTCTTTAAGTGATGAGAATTCTACAAGGTTTTGGAATGATACCTGGCCTATGCCGCTTGTTAACTTTGACATTGCAACACATTTAAACACATATGTGATCGTTAAAGATTTGATTAATAATAGTGAGAATTTGTACTAGAGTAATTTTGAATGCATGTTGCCCACTCCATTTTAATAAATATTGCTAGAAATAAATCCCTATCTCCAAGTATGGAACATAATTAGTGTATTTGGCACTAGTCAAAAGATGGAAGTGTTGAAGGTTAACGTGGTGTCTATGCTTGAATATTTCTACCAAAATAGCTCATTTAGCCTAGTATTAACCATTCTTTTACTAATTTAGCATCAAAGGTTCCATTACCTACTAGCCTTACTAAGTTTAGACCCATAAGTTTAGTTGGTTGTATTTATAAGATTATTCAGAAGTGTTGGAAGAGCATCTTAGGTGCATTGTCGGAGAGGTAGTTATCTTAGGTGTGTGGTTGGGGAGGTAGTTGGAGAAAACCAATTTGCTTTCATAATTGGTAGAAAAATATTGGATTATGTCCTTATTGCTAATAAAACTTTGGATTACATGAGAAAAGTGGGGAAGCGAGGTCTTATCTTTCAAATTTGATTTCCATAAAGCCTATGATATTGTTGATAGGAAATTCCTTTATTTTTTAATGATTAAAATGGGATTTGGAGTTAAGTGGATGAGGTGGATGGTGTCCACATTATAACAACTCGATTTTCAATAGTGTCAAAAAGTATGGTTTCGGGACCTTGTTTCTATAAATCGAGTCTGTAAATATTAAATAGAGATATTTACGACGTTATTATATTATTGAATTGAAATTTAGTTAAGCAATTTAGCCGAAAACGTAGTTAATCAAGGCCTAATGACTAAATTGTAAAAATTTAATCGCTATAGGTTTTTAATTAAAAAAAGGCTTGGGATTTAAATAGAAATTATCCTAAGGACTAAAATGGCTAATATACCTATTTTAAAAAGATGATAGCGGGATTGAAGGTTAATTATCATTAGCTTAAATAATTAAATATTAAGCCATAATTAATTAATATTAAGAAAATTAATCATGTTTAGCTAAACTAATCATGATATATATATAAGTGAAGTAAGTGAGAAAAGATGACAAAAAGTCATCATCTTCCCCAAACTCACCGTCCACTATTGAAGAAAGCTTGGAAAACCTAGTTTTAACATCCGACCATCTTTACAAGTCCCTAGCCAAATGTCTTTCATTTTTATAGATGTTTTTATCATGGAAGCTTGATTAAGCTAACCCATGAATCAATTTGATCAATTGGTGAAATTTTAGAAAGTTTCCATTGTTGAGAGTTGAATGGATTAGGTGTGAAATTGTTAGAAATTATGTTTATATTAAGAAAATGGCCAAATTGTAATGCTTAATTGTTAGTTTCGTACATTAGGGACCAAATTGAATAAAATGAAAAATTATAATTAAATTTTGGTAGGAATAGAAAGTAGAGGGTCCCTAGTGAATATATATGAAATCAAATTTTAATCCCATGCCCTAGATTGAAAGTTATGATTGTCCTAGTTTTAGGGAATACATTGAATAAATTGAACGATATGTGTAAATTGATATTTGGTTATGAATTGGTTGGAAATTCATAGTATGTTATGTTTTATGACTATTCGTAGTTAACGTCGACGTGGAATCTTTGAAGGGAAAGGGAAAGCAAGAGTTGTCGATGAGTGACGTGAGACCACAGTTTGTACTTTTATGATTCGAGATAGAAATATTTAATTGCATATGCATGTTTATTGATTGATAAGTCAATGAGGTGAGTCTATTGTGATAGTATGAATTGTTTTAACTGAGTTTGATATGGAACATCGATATAGAGGACTAAAATGAATAAAATGGAAAGTGACATGTAATACCTGAATTATGATATGTGGAATAGAAATTGAGTAGAAATATGTGGTATGATATGAAAAACATGTATATAGATGATGATTTGAATTGTAATATGCATATGATTGAAAAATGGTATATATATTGAATTGTATATGAAACTGAATATTAGTACCTTATTAACAAGTCGGGTTAAGTCGGATATAGTTGGAATTTCATAAGATTGAATTGTGTATGGGATTATGGGCTTATGCGCCACGATGCACTTCATGTGTTTTGATGTACTTCCTATGAGTATGTATTTCAGGCGCCAGCATGCATTCTATGTTCTAGTTTACCCTTCTTCGATTTACCCGATGATGCATCTAATCTTGCATAATTTGACCTGTTAAATTAGGCTCATCATTATACTTAACGAGATTATTTTCGAACAATTTATATGTTTTTACTTAGTTTTTGTTTTTAGCTTTAATAAATGAAACATTATGTGTTTAACAGTTTTGAGACCCGAAATGGCCAAATGCATCATCGAGGACCTAATGGTTGGTTAAGTGTTGTAGGGAGTCATCGGAGGCCTAAACTTGAACAAAAACATCGCCTAAAAGAGGGGCATCATGATATCGAAGCCTGAAAGTCATGTTACCTCAGAGAGTGATATTGCGATACCAAAAACAGGATTAAGGCCCTTCACAATGATATCGCGATTTCCAAGCATGGGTATCGCGATATCCAACCCCTAGAGGAACCCTCATTTCAAGACTTTCATGGGTAAGCTTAGGTATGACGATATCGTTGCCTGACGTAGAGAAAAATGACTGTAGGGGTAGTTTTTGTCCAACACCAACACTAATCAAAATACAACGTCCAAGGGCATTTCAATCGCTAAAAATTGGGTTGTAATTAGTTTTAAAAATCCCAAAATTGGCTGAAGAAAATGAGCCTTTAGTTTAGGTTAGAAAGCTCCTTAGTTTTAGGGTTTCTTTCATCTTTTTGCTTAGGAGTAGAGTAGTTTCCTTCTCCATAGTTTAGGGTTTACTTTTCCTGCACATTTTTTTGTTTTTCTTAGTATTAATGGTAGTTAGTTAATTTAGTTATCACTGTAGCTAGGGTTTATTTTCATGTTTAGGACCTTTACTTTGCTTGTAATTACACTTTCATATTTGGCTTAATTTATTTCAGTTTTCTTCCTTTTTTATCTGTTAAAGACCTCATCTTTATTGTTATTGTTTCTTTATCTTTGTGTTAGTTGCTTTTCATTTAATTTTATTAAGTTTAAAACCAAAGCTTTCATCTTTTTGTTCAAGTTAATGTTAATTGCTTCCATGGTTGCTTCTTTGATATTTTTTAGCTTTAATATGGTAATGAGTGGCTAAAACCTAGGTGGTTGGTTGATGAAAATGTTGGGTAGTTCATTTTAAGGTTTAGCGACTAAGTTATAAAAATAGACTAAATCAAATCAACATCAAAACTTAGGATTGATGCCCCTAAAAGAACATCAAGATAAGTGAAACCAAGAGGTAATCTTATTGGGCACCAATTCATAAGTCCCGAGTCAGTCGGTGAGATCAAGAGATAAACCAAAATAATTGTTCTAATTTGGTAAAGTTGAGATCGATAGGTAAAATGAAGCCAATTTAGGAGTGTTAACGATTTAGATCCTTAATTCAAGGGTTAATTAACAACATGGAAATCAACTAACCGTTGTCTGTTATCGTATTTGGTAGTTTTATATTTTGCATTATCTATATTTTGGTCATTTTCTGTTTAGGTTATTAATTAGTTTAATTTCTTTCAAATTAATGGTTTTTCGTACTATAGCAATTATTGAATAGCTCGCTAGACTCCTTTCTTGCATGTAATTTTGAATAGAAATCAATAAATCGTTGACTCCCTTGGGTTCGATCCTTGGAATACTCTAGTGTTTCATTGTAACACTACAAATATTACAACTGACCTACTACACTTGTAGTACGCCACGGTAGTTATATTTTTTTTAGTGTTTATTTGCTCCCATTGTTCACAAGGGCAACGAAAGGGTGGTCAGCACCTTAGTGCCAATTTGGTGTGTTGGTTGGACGATTTGTGTATCCATATTAGTCCAATTCATGTTAATAGGGGTTATAATTGGTAAACTTGATGAATGATATCAAAAAGCGAAATGGTTGACGATATGGTATCACTTGTGTTCCCATGCGGATTATAATAGAAAGATCAAGTAAGCTATTGAGCAAATCATTTGAAAATGAGCCATAGGGGTTGAGATGACTATGAATGAATCAATCGGCTCCAATAAAGAGATCAAATAGTAAGCTACCAAGGTAAGTGATGATAAATTAATGTGATAATGAGTGACGTGTTGTTTAAGTTGTATAAAGTGCATGCTTGAGTTAAAATCGATGATGAGCAAAGATGTAGATTAAATAATGGAATTTGACTAGTGAATTGGCTTATCAATGCTATATGTGTGTTTATATGTATTGAAAGAATATAAAAATTAGTCGAAATTTTTTAACATGAAATAGTTAGACATGGAATCTTATGTATATGCAATTGTATTAAATTATGGTGTTAATGCTTATGTATCATTATCTTGAATCATGAAAGTACCACTGAGCCCTACCGCTCAGCGTACGGTTTATTTGTTTCATGTGCAGCTGCATGTTCTCCTCGAAGCCCCAGAACGCGAAGTTAGAATCTAAACTATCATATTCAACTCAACTGAGTTTATATAGTTCATCTCATTTTGGTTAAATGGCATGTACCTAGGGTTATATTGTTAAATGTTGAAAATGGTTAAACTAATGTACATGAATGGTGAAGTTGCTAAAATGTTTTGGGTCATGTATAAATTTGATATTAATGACTTGAAAGTGGCATATTAAGCATGTCTATATGTATTAGAAGGGTGAATGGGGCCTTAGGGCCAAACCTTATTGATATATACTAGGTTAGTAAAACTGGAAAACAGGGGACTGGTATTTTGCCATGGATGTCGCGACTTCACACCTTGAATTCCGTGACATCAAGTCTCATTGTTGCGAAGACCTCTGCTCGAGGTTGCGACACCGACCCTATTTTATTTTGAGAACTTTACAGTTTAGTCCTCATGTTGGAAAGTTTGGTTACGGTATTCAATGTCGCGACACCCACCTAAAATATTTTGAAAACTTTTCAGATTAGTCCTAGTTCAACCTGAGATGATATTGATATTTCGTAAGCTTGTATATGACCTGGGGACTGGTTATGCTCGTAATACTTGTAACTTAATGATTAATGGTGAAACTTGCATGAAATTGATTGTAGTTGCTCTGACAACGAATGTGGCATCCTGTAGCTTAAACTCGGCAATGGGGGTCAGGTTTGGGGTGTTACACATATCATATATCTTGATCTTGGTTAATGGTAGCCCGACAGATATATTCTTCATAAAAAGAAGCCTTTACCAAAGGTGTCCTCTCTCTCTATTGCTTTTCAATCTTGCTGTAGAGGCTCTCAGTTTACTTTTGAGGAAGGATGTGAATGTTAACAACTCTGAAGGATTCAATTATGATGGAGAAAAAGTATATGTCTTTCATTTTCTATATACGGATGACCTTATTATTTTTTGTGAGGTAGTAGATGAGAATATATGTAATGCTAAAATGATCCTTAGAAGTTTTCAAACGATATCAAGGCTTAAATTGAATCTTCGAAAGGGTGAATTGTTTGGAATTAGAATCAGTCAAGGAGTTGCTAACAATTGAGCTTCTGACTTTCGTTATATTACAAGTCGCCTCTTTCTTGAGTACTTGGGAATGCTGTTCAAGGGAAATTTTAATTCAGCTCTTTGTGGAATCCTATAGTGGAGAAAATGAAGAAAAAACTTGCAACTTGGAAGTCTAGGTATCTATCTTTAGGTGGTCAAATGGTTATGATGAAATATGTTTTAGTGATTATGCCCTTTATTTCTTACCATTTTCAAATTGCCAAGTTCTAGGGAAAAAAGCTTTTTTAAAGTGAGCTTTTGATGTTTCATAGATTGATAAGGTAAACTAGGTCATTTTCACACTTAAGGAGCTTGTTTTTAGGTTGTATTTAGAGTAATATTATGTGTTTATTCATAAGTAGTAGGAAATATATTAGATGTCATTTTAAACTATTTTTACATATATTTTTAGTATTGACATTATGTCCCTTTAAACGTGAACTTGTGTGAAAATGAAATTATCCCTATGAATGATGACATGGTGAGGCACTAAATGTAACACCCCAAATTCGTCCTAGACATTACGACCGAATATGGAGAAATTACATTAGTTTGTTTAAAATCCCAAAAATTTTAATCCCGGCTTTAGAAACCATAAGTTCTGAAAATATTAACTTTAAGCAAAACACTTATAAATTATTTTTGGAAATTATGCACAGAACATATTTATTTTGCCGAAAACTCCTAACTGATCTCGTTTGAAACCTTTTGATTTTAGTGTGTGTTTCAAAAATATAAATATGGCAAAGCTTTTTCATGTTTTAGAAAATCTTATACTTGAATGCTTTTATATCACAGTAAAACCATCAAGTCATACAACAATGGATTTTTCTTTTTGCAAATTTTAATTTTGAAAACCGATTTCAAATATGATAAATCGTACATTATCATCGTTTTACGTTAAAAATACTAAAATCCGAAGAAAATGAATAGAAACCATAAAACAAATTTACAAAAAAAAAAAGATCACAAATAAACTAATCATGAACTAATTTATTTACTCAACCAGAAAATCAATTCGAGCTCCCGCATGCCGTCCGGTCCTAAACCTGAAGATGCATATACAGATGCAGATTCAGACATATTCTCATATACAGAATCAAATGTATTCTCATAATCAAATGCAGATGCATATACAGATGCAGACACAGATCCTACCCCCATTCGCTACACACCAAGTCCGTCCAACCAATCCCACAAATTAGGACTACAAGATTCCATCCATCCCATCACACCGGGTCATGGTGGTATGCCACTCATATAAGTGCAGTTGAGTTGCCAGACAAAAACGTTGCGGTAAACCGCCAGAATCATATATATGTGGTCGAGTCACTATAATTGCAGTCAAACTACTAGAACAAATATTGTGGATACATCGCCAGAAGGTGCAGAAACACTGCCAGAAAATCACATTTCCTCCATCACATATCATATCCCACCCCAATGTACATGCAAATACTAATAGACATCAGAAATATATATAACATAAATGCTTTTATAATAGATTCAGATCGTGCTTAATAAATACGGATCATACTTTTCATATTATAGATCGTACTTATCTTATCATAGATCATACTAAGTGTCAAAACCATTTTTTTGAGATCGACTTTATTTTGAAAAAAACGAAAATGAGAGTCGCTACCAATCCTTTTTTTATTAGGTGTGATCAGATCACCTCGCAATTTGATCATTTTAATAAAAGTTTAGATTTATCAAAATGATGATTTTTGGTCTAAACAATCCAAAAAATGGGTTCAGGAGTCGCTTACGTACAAGGAAGGATTAGCACCCTCGTTACACCCAAAATCGATACCTAAATTGATTACTTGATGTCTTAATGTCAAAAGTTGAAAATTCGAAGATTTAAATATGATCCCTTTTTGCATGATTTTTTTAATTGAAATCATTTTGTTTAATCAAAACTTATATAAGAAGCTTTCTTATTTCGAGTTAATCAAAACGAAAAGGTCATGTCCCGTAAGTTAGAACATGACATCCCGTATTCTCGAAAATAAAATCTTTCATTATATAATTATTAGTTAAATCTTATGTGTTTTTATTTTTAAAAGGGATGTTTGATTATCTAGATTCAAGGAGAAAGTCAAACCCCGTAAGTTAGGGCACGACTACTCGAATCTCCAAATACGGAACATTGCCTTAATTTTAAAATTTCCTTCATCGAGTAATGACAAATGTAATATTTAAAAAAACGTGTATCTATCTTATTTGGGTATAATACAACAACGGGTAAATATGTCTAAACGTGATTCGTGACGTGATTTTAATGAAATAACATAAAATGGCGATAAAAATAACAACAATGGGTATAAAAAATGGAACGATGATATACGAAAAATAAAATGTCGCGCTTAGTGAATGAAAATAATATAAATATACTAATAAAACCAATTCATAATAAATATAATGGCGAAAATCACATAATATTTACTATT
>CM025149.1:22609351-22628167 GCA_013467495.1 Gossypium gossypioides | reverse complement strand
GTTTGACCATTTAGGTATATTTTGGAAGTGTGATTGGTATGTTTTAAAGTGGTCAATGAATGTGTTGATTGATATCATGTTGTATGTGTGAATATTACATGTTATAAACTTGATATTGGTTGGTTTTGAATGCTTATTTATGCCATGGTTATATGTGCATTGTTGAGCTTAGGTTGGTACCACATTGGGTGAGATATATGGCTTGGAAAATAGCATATTTTTGTCCACACGGGTAGAGACATGGGCGTGTGTCTCAGCCGTGTGTGACGCACGGCCAGGTGACATGGCCGTGTGTCCCCTCATACTTCTATAAAAATCAAGTCAGTAGCTTCACACGGCCTAGCACACGGGTGTGTGGCTTGGCCGTGTGGCACAAGTCAGTATACCCTCCAGTTTTCACACGGCCTGGCACACGGGCGTGTGAGGCCATTTCGAAGGGTACACGGCCTAGCACACGGGCGTGTGGTTTGGCTGTGTGACCCAAGTCAGTGAGTTATACTGGGTAGGACACGGGTTGGGACACGACCGTGTGTCCCCATTTTGAATGCCCACACGGCCTGAAACACGGACGTGTCACCTGACACGACCTGGCCACACAGGCGTGTGTCATCTGCACTTTGAAAAATTTCCATCTTTTTTTAAAAATTCCTTAAGTACTCAGTTTAGTCCCAGACCACTTTTAATGACTATTTAGGGCCTCGAGGGCTCGTATTAGGGACTATATGAATGGATTTGAATGGCTTTTTTTTGGAATGAGAAATGAATATGAAATGTATAATTGTTTGAGTTATAAGTTCAGTAATGTCTGTAACCCTGTTCTGGCGTCGGATACGGGTTAGGGGTGTTACACATGTGTTGGGTTAGATTAAATTATAAAATTATTGGTTAAAAGTCCAAGAAGTACCTGTAATTGAACCCAATACAGAAGAGGCACAAAATCCTTCTCTCTTTGTTAAACTAGGAGACTAGTTTTTCTATCATATAAATATTATTTATATTTTACTAATTCAACCAAAATTCAGCTATCTCTTCCTATAAATAGATGTCACTGTTATTCTGCATCGAAAATAGTGAGAATTTATTTTCTAAGTGTAAATTCTATTTTCTAGAAATAACAATTCTACTAGTTTTTATTGAGAGAGAATTAGTTTCCTACTGAAAGTAAGAAATTGTTTATGGTTCTTTGTTTGATTTGTAATTGTTCGAGTCCACAGTTAAAGCTATTCGTGGTACAAAAATAACAGAGAAGATTATTCAGTTGAAAGCCGAGAATGTCTAGGATTCGTTTTGTACAAAGTACAAGTACTTTTTGGGAAATGTTTATTGCTATAGATATCACAAATTGTCTCGATTTTCAAAATATAACTTTTTGTATGACAAAAAACTATTTTTAAACCAGATTTTTGCCAACAATGGAAGTCCAAGATTGAAATATGGAAGCCTGATCAATCAGCTAGAAGTTCTAGACTCTTTCTTACTTCTTAAGTAGCTTAAGGAATGAGTACTTTGAACACTAATCATGCCTAGTTGTGTGAACACTGAGCAAAAAAATTCACAAACAAACAAAATAAAAATGAAAATGAATTGAAGTCCACAGTTTACTGCAAGTGTCACAAGTCAATTGTAATGTTTATAAGTGTTACAACGAAACATGAAGTATTCTGAGGATCAAACCCAAAGGAAACAGTGCGACAAAATCGATCTACAATAACCAAGCATGCAATAGGAAAGTCTAGCTAGTTTATTTATAGAAAACATAGTACGACCAATCATAAAGAAGATAATTATGTTAAAATCTAAACTAAAGGGGATAAGTTAAGAACAAACCAATTTCGTGAATTTAAACAATAGACAATCAATATGGTTTATTAGTATCCATGTTAATGGTAAATTCCTAGTTTTGGGAGCTAGAATACCTAATTTTCCTAATTGGTCCAATTTTACCTTTCGATCACCATTTTACCTAAATTAAACAATTTAATCCAATTTACGTCTCAATCTCACTAGTTTAAACTAACTAATCGAATCAGTACACATAGGATCTCTTCTCAGTCTCACTTATTTAGATAGTCCCCTAGAGTCATATATTCCAGGTTTTCAATTTTATTTGATTTAGTTTAAATTTTACAATTTAGCCCCTAAAGCTCAAAACAACCAATTAACACTTCAATTAATCAACCACATATAAAATTATTTTATACCCATTATTAATCCTAGTAGTGCAATCAATTCCATGCTAAATCACACAAGAAAATTAACATAAAATAAATTGACTTTAGAACTGCTCAATAAAATCGGTGAAATCCTTTAATCGATGAAAGTTTGATGCATTAAATCCTCGAATATTGAAAGCCAATTGATAAATAGTGAAATCAGATGACGAAAACACTAGAAATCTACTAAAATATTAAAGAAATGGAAAAAGGGACAAAGTGGTTCCTCTACCTTTTGCTAAGAAAAGTAAAGTGCAAAAAATTCTTTTTGGGAGTATTCTATAATCTAACCTAAAAAGCTAAGTACCAAGAATCTATGAAAAGTGACTTAAAATGTATAATTTATACTCTGACAAAAGTTTGACCTAGAAAGGAAAATTTTACCCTTACTTAAAATCTAACTTAAGCCTTGTTGGACTGAAAAATGCCTTTCATAATTTTGGGCTCGTCAAAGTCGGTGTCACAACATCAACTCTTTGGTATTGCGATATCTCAACAGATTACTCCAAATGCTGCTTTTGGTCTTCAGTGTCGTGAAAACAACCTTCAGGTGTCGCAACATCCTTCTTAGGCAAGCTTTGACTTCTTCATTTCTATGGATGCGGTCGGTGTTGCTACATTACTAGCTCAGTGTTGCGACCACAAAGGTTGTGTCGCGACATCACCACCTTAGTGTTGCAACTTCGAAGGCAGTCCACTTGAATATGTATCTTTTAGAATTCTAGATTGTTAGCTGATAGCAAAAGCCTTGGTCTCACGATATCAACACCGTGGGTGTCACGACCTTGGCTCCAATTTAGGCTCCTCTGCTCATTTTTGCATTAACCATGTGCTTAAAACAAGCTTAACTCAAAATTAAACTCCTAATGGCATAAACTTGTCATTTTATTCCAAAAAACATAAAAGTGCAATAAAATCTAAGACTAAGCATGAAATCTAATAAATGTAAAAAAGTAATAAAAAAAACATTATAAACTACTTAAAAATAAGGTCTTTAAGTGTTTAAAAAGCTTAATTTTTCGTTTGTAAATTTGACACATCAAGCACCAAGGAACTTTGATTCAAATATGAAAATTCTGTAATGCCTTTACTAGACCCGATTGCCGAGTTCAGGTATGGAGTGTCACAATTGAACCGATTAGGTCTAATACTTTAATAAGAAAATTTGCCAACTGACTTTATTCCCTTATTACAAAAACTTCTTACAACAGGGACTTTAAACAGACATAGTTTGACCGCCTTGAAATTTCAAATTTGTAAGAAAACTACTTAATTACAATACATCTAATCCCGGGGTGAAGCCTTTGAAGGTACCTCATTTCTATGTGCATGACACCTACTGCCAATGATTCCCAATCTAACACGATCTAGCTTGGTCCCTCCTTAAGATTATTATTCACCCATTTGGTCCTGCAAACATAAATCACAACCTATAAGTTCAAAAAACTTAGTGAGTTTCTTTACTGCATTGCTCGAAAACAGACCCCATCTTGTAAGGGGTAGTAAATGAAAAGGAATTAAACATGCTAATCTCCCCGATTGATTTGCGAAATTTTACCTTAATCAAGAATGATAAACTCTAACTCATTTTTTGAGCTTATCTATTGGTAGAGAGATCGTTGAGCGTCCTTCCTGTGGTCAGCCCTATTACCATTCGATTAGTTTAGGTGGTTTTTCTTAGATGCTTTGCCATTATTAGGGACTTTGTCCTTTCCTCACATAAACTTGATATCCATCAGTATGAATCCGTTTTTCCCACTCTATACTTATAAGGTTGTCCTCCTAAACTTTCACCCTAAGGATCTTTTGGTTAGGTCTTCCTTGGCGAACATTTAAAATCTAATTAGTCCTTCCTGGACTCACTTTTCTTACTATAGTCCTAAAGGACTTGCTGAAATCTCATCAGCAAGATTAATTAAAGAGAACCTATGCCACTATGGTAAACTTACTCACAATTCACCCCACACCCGGGTAAAAAGTTGTTTGGATTACTTCCAAGTAATCTACCCTAGTTACATTACTTTGCTTTTAAGGTGTAACATGTCCGTCTGTTGTAGACCATTTTTGCCTACAATATCCTACAGCCTGTTCTCTAATTCGAGTTTATGATTTCTCTTATATGATGGTTCCTTACGAAACTAATTCAATGGCAAGTGTACCCACAATAGTTTCCCCTCAAAGAGGAATAGTCTTGACAGACATAATTGTCACTTGGAATTCCCTATTAGCGCCTCTTTCTATCCATGGGTTCCAACTAATCCTCTCGTTACAAACTTGACTGTCTACGGTATATACGATTACATCTCCCCATCAACCCACGATTTTATCGAAGCCTTATACTGAGAGTGAATCTCTCGTAAACATTTTAAGGTCTTCCTTTAACATACAAAATTTCCTTGAGTACTTTCCTGCGGTTCTTAATGGTAGATCCTTAGCTGCGATCCCTAAATGAAATCCTCTTTCGTTTGTCTGCATGCAAGGCATTACTGTCACGTCATTCCCAAGTCCAATTCTTGTTGGGTTAATTCCTTATACCCTACCGGCCTCCTTATTTATCATTAGGATAGGCTTTTCCCATTTCTATTATTTCTATCTTTCTTGGCAGATTCTTCAATCCCTCTGGCCAACAATCTCTTTCCAATATTTGCCTTTTCTTCTACCCAATTTTCCTCATTTGCATGATATTCCCTGACTACCGTCTTGGTGAACTACCCCATGTTTATTGTCCCCATGGGCTATCTCATGTTTACTGTCCTAATGGACTCCCTATGTTTCCATAGCCAAGCTATGGTCTTACACATGATTTCCCATGTTTAATGTCCTGACGAACTACCCCGTATTTATTATCTCAGTAGACTCCATTGGTTACCATAGCCGAGCTATGATCTTACACCTATAATCCCATGTTCAATATCCTGACAGACTATGGTTGCCATAGTCGAGCTATGGTCTTACACCTTTAAACCTCTTTTGAGGTATCACCTTAAATGACCTTATCACCGTGTGGTATTGCCCCATAGAGCCTACTGACCGCCATCACAATGTTGATCTATGAAACCTATAAATCGTCATTACTATGTCGCCCTAAAGGACTAGTTGATATCATTCCACAGTATTGTCATATTCCCTTACTTCTAACCTTGATGCTCGAACACCGTAGTGCTCCCTCTATAAGGCCTAGAGCTTCGCACATCATGGTTTACACCCAACAAATTTCATATGGTGGTAAATAGAAATTATATTCCCTAAACCATCCGCCAAATCCTGACTTCATCTAACTTGTCAATAATCTTCCCTCCATAGTCCAACATTATAAACATGCAACACATGCATTTCAAAAACATATCATCATGGAGTATGCTACTTTTCAGGCATGGAATTGTAACTATATCATACATATCAAAATACATTTGCGAATACTCATATATCTTATTTATTCATAGCATTCTCAATCAATAGAGTTCATACATCATTACAAAACTCTCTAATCTCAACATAGATTCATGCTAGACATATAACATCCCAGGAATGGAGTATAGAAGCTCACCTGATGCTTTTTTGCCTCGTTAGCTTAGCTTTTCTGAATGCTAGAGCTCTCATTCTTCTTGGCAGCTAAGCATGACAATCAAAGTCATAAATTAAACTTAACATTCCAGCTTAAAACTCAATTTCCAAAAACATGCAAAACCCCTCAAAGGTTTTGAAAATTCTTAACTTCATTCCTTAAATTTATGAACACTGAAGGACTTAGAACCTTACCAGCTTACTGGATTATTTACTTTTTCGACTCAAACCTCATTATCACCGTTTCATGTAGGGCTTCCCATAATTATCTCTTCTTTGGAGCAACCAAAGAAGAAAAAGAAGAATTTCCCACTGGGAAACCATTTCTCAACTATATATAACCCTTCACTCATGATTATCAACCCTGTAAAAACCATCCATTGGTAATCATTTTGTCTTTCACTAAAAAACTAGTCAGTTCTTATCCAACCGAACCAGAATTTGAACTCAACAATGTCCAAAACAACCACTAATTTTTCTTGATTTTCCAATAGAAGCCACCAACTTACAATTTCTTTCAATTTAACTCCCAATTGTTCCTAATTTTTGGACTTAAGAAAAATCGGGTGTGACAAATTCAACCAAAATAAGATTAGAAAAACCATATAAAAATTGAAAATCAAATAGAATAGAAGACAAGAAGATAGAAAAATCCTTAAGAATTAGGTAAGCAAAAAGAGCCTTCTTGAGCAACAAGGAACTTGCAGCAAATCAAGGTTACTATACCTTCTTGGACCTAAAAAGTTAAATTAAAAAGATGGAGAACAAAACAAGAATTTTTAGAATTAAAGAAGTAAGAAAATAACCAAAGATAGAATGATGAAACTAAAAGTAGAATATGATGGATGGTAGGCAACAAATATAGTTAGATATGAAGCATAGCCTTCTTTAATGAACTTGCACCAATAAAGAATTAATTGGTTTTTTTATCAACCCTCTTAATCAACTACAATTAGGAAAATTGATATTATGATGAACTTCCTTAACAATTCTTAAAGAATTGAAGCAAAAGTCTACAAAAAATAACAAGAAACTATTCTTATAAGAAAGAAATCTCTTGGAGTGTTTTATTAATAAAAAATCAATCTTACATTAGTGTCTCTTACAAAGCATAATGTCATATATATAAAAAGAGAGAGAGAAACCTAAACTACTTGAGAAACAAGGAAACAATCCCTTCCTCTGTCTTCAAGCAATTTAACCTAGTCATAGTCTTATTCTTCAAGCTAAAGTACACTTACTTATAATAAACTAAATTACGATTGTACCATGAATAAAATCACAGTTTGCACATGATAATTATAATATATAGTTGGACTCATAAAATAACATAAATTAAACTTTAAAATTGGCCCAAAACTAAACCAAAACTTCAGAATTCGTAATTCCTAAATTAATCATGTCTAGAATTTTTTATCTATACAGTTTTCAATAAAATGGTCAAAACATAAACTCCTAAACTCAAAATAATGCGTTTAAAAGAGTATTGCAAAGCTAAGAGACAACTCTACAATCTGTATGAAGATAACTAAACTAATCTTACCGAAAAATGTGTTTCAAATCGACTGATCTTCCAATCTTAGAAAATGACCTCTTTAATGAATTCATTTTAATAAATTTCAACATATCCATACATACATCAGATAAGTGATATTAACTTAGCTCAATTGTATCTATATATATTAACAGGGACTTTTTGAATTTTGACATTTTGGTAATTATTATTCTCTCAAATCAAATTCTTCAAAGTTCTCTCAATCTCTTCCTCTGCTCAACCTTTTCCTCAATCACACTCGGTTAATGTCATCATCTTTCCACCTTATCAAAAAACACTTATCGTCACACTTAACGTTCCAGGGTAATGGTAATATGGACGGATTGTTTTAGAACACTCTGTGCTAATGTAGACGGGTAATTTTACGGATATTTGGAAAACCTTATGTTTTTGCCTTACAGTGTAGCACAAAGCAAGGATAGGTTAAACATTTCAAACTAGGTAAGGACCAAGTTGGCGAAAATTGGTTGGAAACTTGGAATAGAATAAAAAAGAAATGAACGAAGAGGACAAAAATAACGAGTTACTGAGCCCAAGGCCAATGGAATCCTATTAGCTTTTTGCCTTTCTTGAGGGGTAGATGATTAAAGTTATTTATGGGTAATAAAATAGGTTTAACTTCACTTTTATATATAAGTGAATTTTTATTATATTCTAGACTCATCCCAAGAAATTAATCCAATATATTATAAATGAAAATTATTTTATTTATTATTAACTAGTGTGATGCTGATTAGATATCTTACCTGCTTGGTTTTTGGATAAGTATGTTCGAAGTTGCATGAATTAATGTGTGCTCAGCTAAAAAGATGTGATCAGATCTTGATGTCGAATTTCATAATGAACTATGCATACCGACACACTTGGGGTTTTTATTTTACGTGCTGCTACTTTTTATTTTTATATTTTGATTAGTGAGATCAACCAAACTTTACATTGTCAGTGAAAATAATTGAATAGCTAGACCACCCAAGACCAACAGCCATTTTTGATGTGGGTGCTAATATAAGGATTCAAAAATTAATACAGCAGTAACAGCTATTTATTTATTTTTACTTCTAAACGGCCGGGGAAAAAAACACAATTAAGAAAGTGTCAGTATTGTACCATGAATAATATAATTGGTTTATATATGTGTATCTATACCTAATTAAACAAAGTCCAAAAGAAGCTGCAACTTGGTGATCCACTTGCTGTACTGATCTCTTCCTTTTCTTCTTGTAAAAACTCCAAGCTCTGCCCTAACAAATCCTTCAAATTATTCCAAGTGGATCTGTTTATATATGCAAATATGATTTGGAACCCTCTCCTATATATTCAACCTCTACCCTTGCCCTACGCGTTTCTGTTTAACATGAGCTCTAACCCAAACTCACATTCATCCACTTAGCCGCCATGCCTTCCTCACTGAAGCTCCATCCACCGCTCGCCGCCACTATTGGCAACCAGAAACAGAATCAACCCATCACAACCAGTACCGCACTGACTAGGTTTTTCCCTCTTCCTTGCGGGATCTCGTTGCCTGATACGGTGGCGACGTACCATGTCCACACCCTGGGACCTAACCAGTGTGGTTCAGCAGTTGTTCAAGCCATCGAAGCCCCTATCGAAACCGTTTGGTCAGTGGTTCGTCGTTTTGATAACCCTCAAGCTTACAAGCAATTCCTCAAGAGCTGCCACATCATCGTCGGGGATGGCAACGTGGGCACCCTCCGTGAGGTACACGTGGTGTCCGGCCTCCCAGCGGCATCCAGCGTGGAGAAGCTTGAGATCCTTGACGATGAACGTCATGTGCTTAGCTTTAGCGTGGTTGGAGGTGATCATCGGTTGACCAATTACAGGTCTGTCACAACCTTACACCATTCTCCCAAGGGTAACGGGACACTTGTCGTTGAATCATTCGTCGTAGATATACCAGTCGGTAACAGTAGAGAAGATACGTGCATTTTTGTGGATACCATTGTACGTTGCAACCTTCAATCTTTGGCTCGAATGGCAGAAAATATGGCAAGAACAGAATAATCATCATCATCATCCCCATAATTTATAAAAAGAAAAAATCTAATTCTCTTTGATTTTTTCCTTTGTTTTCTTTCTTTTTTTTGCGATATGAAGTATCTATCTGGTTCATTTCTTTACCATTTTCTCTTTTGTGTATATTATTGCTTTTCCCTTCATTTCTCTCTATGTAATTATGAATGCGTTTGTTCTTCTATTTTAGATGTGTTTCAATGGAGAAGCTAGGTTACATCCTTATCCTTATTTGTGCTTCTACTGCGTATTTAGAAAAAACAAAGACTGTATAATTTTGTATATCATATATATCATATAGTTAACAACAGCGAATAGAATTATTGTTTACAGTTTTATTAGCTACTTAATCAATTATATACTGCTTTCCTTTGCGTGTGTCCGTATATGAGAATAGAGAAATCATGGTTTGCTTAAAATACAGCCAAATACCAATGCTTGTTTTGAGAAAAATAATTTGATGAAAGGAAATGAAAATTAGATATCAAGCCAACAAAAGAATTTAATCAAATAAATCCCTTTTTTTTTATGGTAATACTAATTTTCTACAAAACAATCAACAATAAAAAAAAATATTTTAATGAGTAAATTATTATTTTACATAATACCATCCAAATAATAAAAAACCAATACAAAATATATTCTATGTTAAAGAAAATTCTCACTGTAAAGTGGTAAGAGATTGGAATTTGTAATTGAAGCAGATAATAACATATTATTAAAAAAATTAAAATTAAAATTACCTAATTCAATTCGTAATTATTTATCATTATTAAAATCAGTACTAATTTATACTATATAGTATCCGTGTACAAATACAAACCAGGCATTGAATGCGGTTTGAAGGCAGACAAGTTTATTTTGATAAACAATGTTCTTTCTTTCATTATCGCAAGTACAACAGTTGTTTAACCATTTAATTAACATAAGCTCCCCGTTAATTATGCTCTACATCGTACTATAGTACTACTAAATTATTCGTTTACATTTTCCTATACTTTTTAGAGAATACATTACTTAATTACACTTTAATAGAATAAATAACTAATGATGATCCGAAAGCCGGTTTATGATAAGCATGTGAGAGACTAATATATTGTCATTCGTTATAATATGTAATCAGTAATATTTATTTATACTATGAAAAAGAATATTTATTTATACGGTTCTTTAAAGTTTTTAATTATCATACATGTTTTTACAAGATAGAGAGACCATGGAGGAAAAAACCTCAAATATCAATTATTTCAATCATTTCAGATTGGTTTTCAATTGGATTTTAAGTTCTAGATGTTTGGATTTCAAGACATTTTAGGTTAAATCATTCAATTTTGTTAGTCGAATTTTTCGATTTGAATTATCTTATGTTGAGGTCATTTCAAATTATTTATTCAAATCATTTCGAGTCCTAATCATTTCTAGTTCAAATCACCTTAAGTTTTGAATCATTTCTTGATTCGAACTTTTTATAATCAAATCAAATTAAATTTGCAAATTCAAATTAATCCAACTTAAGTATTCAGAATTTATTACCATCACATTTTTTAGTATAGGCGCATGCATGGAGAGATTTTGAATACTTAACTATATAAATATATATAATTGAGGAGAAAAGAAATAAAAAAGTAACAAATACGTTACCTCTTGTTGAATTTGGAATTTGATGAAAACTGAACATCATCTTTAATCAAAGTGTGAAAACATGATTATGATAACTTTTGGAAGAGAAATAATCAACAGCAAATTGCAACTTGAATTTTATAAACTCCAACTTGATGTAGCAAACGATGCAAGTTGGTTATATTTGTCTGTGTTTTAGGCAAGGGAAGGGAAGAGGATGCAAGTTGGGTTGCAACTTGGCAAGGAGGCTTTTATTGTTTCACATTATATTAATGGTTTACATACCAAATTAAAAGCCACCCATTTTAGTTGTTGCTATCTCGCTGTTTTGACCGAGTGCTGCTCAAACCTTCACCACATAAGAAAGCTGCTTGTAATTTTTATTTGGGAGCTACGAATTTTGTATTAGCTGTTGGATTACAATTATATAATTTTAGAAATTAAAGTTAAAAGATCTGCATTAAAAACGTTTAAATTAAATTATTAAATTTTAAAAGAGATTAAAAATATAATTTTACCATTTAATTAAGACTTTGTTCCTGTACGAATTTAAGTGTTTGGTTTACAATCGGGAATGAATTTCAGTTTATGTATGTACTTAATCTGTCTTGAACAATCGGGCATCTTTTATACGTTTTCTTATTCTGTTGTTTTTAACCTGGTTATTTGTTTTTCTTTTGGATAAGTAATAAATTTCTATTTATTCAAGAAGCCTACAATACATCAAACATGGCAGTGTTATGCTGCAAGGCATTGCAAATTGCAAAGCTAATGATATCAGCTTTAAATCTGTTAAGAACATGCAATCTCAAAGCTACCGTTTGCTTTATCCTCTCCAATAGCCTATTCACTTGCAACTGTGTGTTTGAATAGTGTAGTGTTCCTTTCCCTCCTAAGGAAGTAGAAGAATGGATTCAAAGTAATGCGCAAGACGAGAGTGATCAATGCTCTTCCTTTTATGTCGGAAAGTGCCCAATGCAACTCTTCCCTCCAGCTAACAATCCTCCTGCTAATAATTCTAAGATTTCTTGCCAAAGTTGTTTGGATCCCTTGTATGTGAAAAACAGGTGATCCCAGGTTTACTTCCCTTGTTTCCAGAGCACACAAACTTCATATGTTGTCATGCTCCACCTAGCGAGTTGATTTTGGGTCGGTAATCTGTCTTGAATTGTCACCTAGAACATAATGGAATGGTGAAAAAGATTAAACCAAAACCAAATGGGTTTATGTTGGAGACTGTTGTACAATAATTCTTCTGAATAATGGTATAGGACCAATTAGTTACTATTGAATTATCACAACTTTAATAGTTAAAATAGGATGCCAAAGAGACAATACACATCCTCTTGATGATAATAATGTAACACCTTATATTGGATTTGAAAGACAACCAAATATAGAGGCATCACATCCATTGTCAGAGCAACTCAAACAATCAAACTTATAGTAAAAATACCAATAAATTCAAGTTAAAAACATATTATCCAATGATCCACATAATTACATATCAATATAGGTGAAAATCAAGTTCAAATGGGCCCTAATACAAAGTTTCGAGGTCAAAATTGATCAAATGGGGAGCTAGGTCTTAATAGTTTGGCCAAAGTATCAAGACAAGGCATGATGTCTCAAGGCACAGGGTCTATATCTCGATATTTGTAAGCTCTGAAACCAAATTTGAGCTACTGACTTACATGTCTCGAGACACAAAAGCCATGTATCAAGACTTAACCCTCTATGTTTCGAGATAATTAAGCACTCCACATCTTGAAACATACACTTAAAAATGCACGTTCATGCAAAAATACTCATCCTATCTCGAGGCTTGCTCAACCTATCTTTAGACTTGAACCTAGAAACGCATAAAAATGACATTCTAAACCATGCAATCATGCTCTAATTATGCACAAACATGTTCAACACTTAACTAACATATTACCAACAGGTCTAACATGCATAAGTTTATGCTTTAAAACATAATGTATAAAAATTAGACAACTTGAGTAATTAAAAGCAACTTGAACAATATTCATAGCATCAAATCTTCTATGCATAATTGATAAAAATACCCTCAACGTTAATGGGTTTTTGGGTTTGGGCCCTTAACCTTCTTTTTTGGATTGACTCCCTCAACGTTATGATTTTTAAAAAATCAGCTCAATTTTAACGGGAAATGTGAGTTGACTGTCAGTCAACCACATGTAGATGACGTGTCAAAGATGCTTGACCAATTTCAAAGATGCCTACGCCTTCTTCCATTTTTTTCTTTCTTTCCCTCTGTTCTTGCAGATTGCCCATCTCCAACCCCAAGAAGCCCTATCCGCTTCCCTTTTTCTCCACTCGTCCCAACCTCCACCACCACCGCCTTCCCTCTCACTCCTTACTGTCCCAATCCCCACCACCGCTCCCTTTCCTATCACTCCTCACCGTTGATCTCACTACAAAAGTCCCAAAACCTTCTCCATCCCCATTTTCCTCCTCCTCCTCCTCCTACTCCTCATTATCATCAATGTCCAGTCCGTCTCTCCTAGTCCTCATCGAGCTCGCCACAACCGTAATTAGAGGCTTGAACAAATAAGACAATTTCTTCAAACACTCAAAATTTTATGCAACCAAAAAAATAAAGAAAAAGAAAAAAAGAGGGCTCACTGTTGTAACCCATTTTCGAATATAGCTTGCTATTCTACGGTCTAATCCATGGAAATACCAAATCCAAATTAAAATTAGCCGACATGAATCCACTAATTAGCCTCCCTTAGCTCTTCCAAAACGTAACTGAAACCTCCAACAAGGAGAAAAAAACACTCCAATAAAACCTTACCTTTGCCATTTTGCCTTCTCAAGAGAACCCAAAACGAAAACAAAAGAAAATCGACTTAGATACTGCTAGATCTAGCAGAAAAAAGGAGAGGAAAAATGATTAGAAATCGATGGCTTTGATTTTTCTCTCTCAAACACTATAATAAATAAGTCGATGTGAAAATTTGATCGATCGATGGTTGGACACAATGGCGACAACAAATAGAGGGGAAGAGAGAAAGAGTAGAAAAACAAAAGAGATGGAAAAAATGAAAAAACAAATCTGATCGGTCGATGGTTGGACACAACGGTGCCTACAACTAGAGGGGAAGAGAGAAAGAGGAGAAGAACAAAGAAGATTGAAACAAAAAAAAAAAGAATTTTGTTAAGCAATTTTGTTTTTTATAGATGACATCATATATGTCTTCATGCTTATGTGGCACGCCACATAGGCTACTTTGTTGACTTGCAGTTTGATTGAAGGTCAACTCACATTTACCATTAAAATTTGGTTGATTTCTAGAAAATAGTAACGTTGAGGGTGTCAATCCAAAAAAAAAAAAAGGTTAAGAGCTCAAACCAAAAAACCCATAAACGTTGAGGATATTTTTTTTTTTACAATTATGTTAATCTTCTAACAAGTAATCAAGATAATCGTATCAAAGATCCGCAAAATATTCAACACGTACCAAGATATCAAATGACCAAAAATGAATAATAAAACTAATACAAAACCCTTAAAAGATATGAAAAGGCTTAAGTACATGGCAATGTCTACTAGAAATCATAAAGGGTTTATAAAAGCAAGTTTCTAAGACTCCAAATGTCGTTGTTGCTAGAACACAAAATCCACCCTCTAGTTACATGTAATCTACGCACGAAACAATAATCTACACACCAAAATTTTTTCAAAGCTCAATGTTACACAACTAATGTTTAACAAACTTTATGCATATATTAAGTCAAAAGCATACTATATATGTCAATATACAACCAAATTTGGTGACATTTAACATGATAAATAGATTCACTTAATGCAATATTTCATCAAGCATACACAATGGAACTAAAACACTACAATCATTTAATTACAATCAATTAAATAAAAACTTGAAGAAATTAAATTAATTTCTAAGTCATCTTTTGTACTTAGTGAGAAAATGCATTCATTGTAGATAGTGATATGTGCGATTCATTTATCTTACTTATTGTTTTCATTCATTCCACAGATTATCGATTCTACATGCAATTCATTTTGAGTTATCTCGAGCTAAGGAAGGGACCAATTGGACACATATAATTAGGGCTCAAATAATTTGTAATTAAGTTTTGAATCCTTGCCTATTAATTACAACTTATTTAATCATGGAGTCAGTCCACTATAGTACCATGATTAAACTCTCCCTTATTATATACCATTACGAAAGCTACTTGATCGCGCCTCAGAGTGCGTGCACTAAGACAGAAGAATTCACAAACAAATATGAAAAAATGCAATGTACTGCAAGTGTAATAGACCTAGTTTTAATATTTATAAAGATATACAATGTAATACATTTCAAAGTACTCTAAGGATCAAACCCAAAGGAGGTACGTGATAAATTTGAGTTAGTAGAGAAAAACATAAAACATAGGAAGTCTAAATAGTTATTTATCTAATATCTATAGTATGATAGATGATAAAATAGTAATAAAGCACTAAGTAAAAGGACCTAGTTATAAAAATATCAAAAGTTGCAAAAGAATCATGTAAGACACGGAAATGAGAATTGGTTAATTTCCATGTTCAAAATTAAATTTCGGATTAGTGAATTTAAGAAATAAATAACTGAGTTGCCATGGAATTTATGTAACATCATTAGCACTATCTAAAGATTTCTAAGTTAGGAAGGATGATTATTCTAACACAAGCATACTATTGTGATTTCTCTTAAAAACTTGCATACTTATTTTGTTATTTATTTAATTTAATTTTAAGCATACTTAGAATAGTTTAGTTTAATTAAAACTCATCACTTTAATCTATTTTTCATCAACAACCAATTTGCTTAGTAATTAATTTCACAATACTTGATTTGCATATACAATCCCTGTGGAGACGATAACTCTTACTCACTACTTTATTACTTGTCAATGATTGTGTATACTTACACATCAATTGAATTATCTCGAGACAAGTTTTTGGCGCCTTGCTGGGGACTATTATTGTAATCATCATTTGTAAAATTATTTTCTTTTTTGCAATTTGTTTTTTTTTCCTTATTTTTTTAACTTAATTAATTTTTGTGATTTTCTTTTCAGGTGTTTATGAGCATTGATCAAATTATCGACTTACTCCCAGTAGACCCTGAAATCAAGTGGCCATTCAGACAAAGAAGACGAGAAAGACAAGACTAGAGACAAGTCGCATACATGAATCCTGATCAGAACCAAGATCAAGGAAATGAAGTTGTTTATGCTCGAAATCCAGTTCTTGTTGCTGATGATAGGGACCGAGCCATAAGGCAATATGTTGTGCCTCTTTTCCATAAGATTAATCCAGATATTGTTAGACCCAAGATTGAGGCACCACAGTTTGAGTTGAAGCCCATAATGTTCTAGATGCTTCAGATAGTGGGCCAGTTTAGTGGAATACCCACAGAAGATCCATACCTTCACCTTAGATTGTTCATGGAGGTAAGTGACTTTTTCAAGCTAGCCGAAGTAACTGAGAATGCGCTAAAGGCTGAAATTGTTCCCATATTTACTAAGGGATAGAACTAGAGCATGGTTAAATTCATTGTCACCCACTTCAATTTCTACATAGAAATAGCCGAACTGTAACGCCCAAAAACCCGGCCTAGGAGTTTAGTCCAAATTTCAGAGGTCACATTGATCACCGAAGAGATCTGAAATAGTTTTACAAAACGAGTTGTTAAAATCTTATTCGAACACAGTTATTAAAATTGAACTAAACCATTTAACCCTTTTAGGATTCAAAACAGAGAATTCAAGTCACGTTGAAAGATCTCAGAAATAAAGTTCCGAAGTTTCTAGGAATCAAAACAAAACTACTTACAAAAATCTAAAATTAGATCGTACCACAGTCTTTATAGTTATTTACAGTCTGAAACAGTTCACAAATTTAAAAATATGAAAAGTCCATTTATTAGTCCAGCTTAAAACATGTCACTCCGAGGCCTCTGGCATGCCAAGTCCAGCAACAGAAAACGAGGGTACCTGCAAAGGAATAAACTATGGGGGGTGAGCTACATGAGCTCAGTGTGAGCTCAAAAACAATAGATAAATGAACACCAAAATGTCACAAATAAAAAAAAAAACTCAATGGCAATCCGATATACAAATAGTCTTCATAAACAAATCAAACGTGTCAGTACTGAAACACCTCGATCTATAAATAGTTAGTCTCGCAATCAGATAGACAAACAAAATGCAGAATGAATGCAACAAGTAATAAAAATATCACCCAACTAGCCAAACACCTCTTCGTCCCCCAATCACACCCCAAAAAGAGCTAATTAAGCTTATCCAACCATGCACACCACATAGGACCTTGAAAGGCCCATCCAACCCTATACACCAAGTATGTGAACTAAGCCACTCAAATGCTAATATGCAGCAAAGCTGGCATATATGTTGTATTGTGCGGTAAACCGCTGTACAGACGAAGTGCAGTTAAAACTGCCAAAACAGATCAGACTCCCTTCTCTTCACAACTAACCCAAAAAGATTAATGTAAATGCAACATGCACACCATTTGAAGACATACTTATAGAAAAAAAGTACGGAATCAGAAATGCAGACATTCAAATGCCCAGAATTAGAATAAGATATAACATAACATCAATTAACACTCAACCGAATCACTTAATTAGAGCTATGATTGTCAATAACGCATAAGTCCAAGCCGAAACAAAGTCCCGACCTCTCTTACAAAGACCTAGCCAAGGGTCGGAATAGACGAAATCATAGTTAGATCAAAAATAGACACAGTACACAATTTGGCGACATAAGGCCACACGACCGTGTGCCCTGGCCGTCTGGGGGTCTACACACCCATGTGAAGGCCACACACGCCCGTGTGGAATGGGCACACGCCCGTGTGAGCAGCCCATGTAACTCACTTTCGAAAAGTGCTAAAAGTTAATAGCAGAGGACACACGGCCGTGTGGAGAGCTCACACGCCCGTATGGGGACACATGCCCGTGTGGCCAGGCTGTATGGCACCAAAATTGGCCCTAAAGCCCTAATTCCCAATTCTACATGGCTGTGTAAACAACCCATGTTAGGGCACACGCCAGTGTTGCCACTCGTGTGGTCACGAAACCATACCAGAACTCGCTACAGAACGTGCCTTTGCTTTCGAAATGCTACCCAACCACTTTAACCCAATACCACACCTAAAACCCACAGTATTTCAAGCAAAACCGCAACAATTGACAGTTCGAATGATAATATTTCAGAGATACACCAAATATGTCGAATTTCAGTGAAATAAATCAAAATTTCAACAATGAAAAGAAAGAGTTACCGAACCCACACCTGATTTCGCGAACCAAAGCCCCCGAACGGATCGGACGTCACCACTTACCTGATTGAAATTTCAATTCCACAAACAACTAATCTAAGAACTCAACTAATTTAATTTGAAAGTCACAGAAAAACATACCAAAAGATGACACTTACCTGATTCAAACTCCTATTAGACGGAAATGTGAGGCAATGACATGTGAAGTCGGAAAGAAAATAAGAAGAACAAACTATGATGATTCCTAAAAACAAACCACCACGAAAATGGAAGGGAGAAGGCAGAGAAGATAAAAAGAAAAAAAAACGTGCTAGAGAGGGAGAAAAGAATGAGTTTAAAATCTTTTTTTTAATTCACTAACTAAAATAAGATAAATAAATACATAAAATAAAAAATATATACATAAATATCTAAAATAAAATTACTCCTATAAACACATAAAGATTCGAACCTAGAACCCAGAGGCAAATTAACACACAACAAACCACCAAACCAACTGGCCAATT
>CM025149.1:22559212-22591871 GCA_013467495.1 Gossypium gossypioides | reverse complement strand
TTTTGTCTCATGCTACAGTATCGCTACAGTATCTAATCTCACCGCCACCGCTGTTTTTACACTAACCGCTCATCTAAACTCACCCTTAATATCCATATATTTTCTTTAGTTGTTTTTGCAACTAAAAATTGTGAAAATTTTGTAAAAGCTCTTCAGAAATTAGCTCTTTATTCAGAAATATGAGTTTTTCATATCTCATTAATAAAATTATATAATTCTAATGATAAACCTGAATTATAAAAATATTTTATTTCAATAATTTATTGTTATTTCAACAAATTTTCTACTCCTTTTATCATTTCAGCATAACTGGCTTGGAATATTGAATTTGGATATTGAGATCAAGGTAATTAGCTTACAGTATTTAATGATAAAACTAGTTATCTTACCATTGGGTCTGACACATAATAATTTTAATTAAGATAAAATGGTGCTTGAATAATCGTTGATTAAAATTTATTGTTTTCTCTTTATTGGACTTTTTATAGACAATCATCCATTCACCAATTTTTTCTAAAAATATTTTTAGCTCTATCCATAATGACCTCAGATAATCAATAAAGTATTATAGACTCAACAGACAAAAATGACTCTTATAGAAGAACAGACAAAAAAAACTCTCTAAGTACAGAACAGACAAAAAAGACTCTTATAGAAAACGTTTTAACTATTCTCTAAGTAGAGATAGACTAGGGACTAAACAAAGAAGACTCTGAGATTAAAAGAAGATTGCTGGAATACTTTCCGGGATCACAAATACGAAATTCCCTGTGAACTATTTCACAGTAAACATAGATAACTCCAAATCAACCTCGAGTGACGAACCTGCCCGCCTGCCTGCCTGCCACGCTCCCTTCCCTCCACCTCCTCATCTTCACCCTCCACGTTTCATCCCATCCCTCTCTAACGCTTTTCCTTTGCTTTCCTGATCTCACCTCTCTTTCCTTTCTGCTGCTTCTTCCGCTGTTTGCATTTGAAAAACTCTGTTTTCCTTTTTTTCCTTTTCATCAAAAGCTTGAGTTTCTTTTTCTTCTTTTTTGCGCCATGTTGCTGAAAGCTGCTCCAAATTTTTCTTCGTTAAATCCTCAACTGGAAAATCAGGGTGCCCTGTTTTCCCCTTTTTCTTCTTCGATTAATCATCAGCTATCTTCTCCAAGAAATGGACCTGGGTCTCTTGTAGTTTGTGCAGCCAAAGGAGCCAACCACAAGCCACTAAGTGGTGTTGTTTTCCAGCCCTTTGTGGAAGTGAAAAAGGAACTTGATCTTGTCCCCTCCGTGCCTCAACTTTCTCTGGCTCGCCAAAAGTTTACTGATGACTGTGAAGCTTCCATCAACGAGCAAATCAAGTGGGATCTTTTCTTTTTAGATTTTTAAGAATGAATTCTGAATGATTTCGTGATTGTGTCGATATTTACTAATGTCTGGTGCATTTGGCAGTGTCGAATACAATGTTTCCTATGTGTATCATGCTATGTTTGCTTACTTCGATAGGGACAACGTTGCACTCAAGGGTCTTGCCAAGTAATTCTTGTTGAAAATTCTTGATTTTGCTGAGCCCTTTTAGCTCCCCTTTTCGGTGTTAAGCTGACAACAGCCTTCCTCGTAATAGGTTCTTCAAGGAATCGAGTTTAGAAGAGAGAGAACATGCTGAGAAATTTATGGAATACCAGGTTTTCTATTCATTTTGCTTAGATCACAGTATGTGATTTTACTTTTGAAATTGTATGTATCATCATCATCATAATTATGTATTGTATTTATGTACCTCGATAAAAAAAATTAGAGTTACAGTTTATTTAGAAATTTTCTATTTTGGATTATAAGAAAACTGTCATGAAAGGGTTTTCCGTTTTTATTTATTTTTTGTTTTTGCTTACTTTTTGCTATTCTTTTGTTTATGGCATTGTTTCCCAAATTGGGGTTTTTTTTTTTCTTTCTATTGTTATCAGAACAAACGAGGTGGAAAAGTGAAGCTGCAGTCCATAGTGATGCCCCTTTCTGAGTTTGATCATGCAGAGAAAGGAGATGCATTATACTGTAAGTTGATATTACCAAAGCTAGGTTTGTGTTTGGTTTGGTAAACAGTGCTTTCATTTCTTATTTGGTTGCCTTCTTTTTCTACCTTCAGATACTACATATCCACGTATAACAATACAATGAGATATATAGTAACCATGGGAGTCCGTTTGTAAATTTGTATGGTTGGTGGGAAGAGATATTTCTTGAACATTCACTTGAAGTGTTTTGAATTTTGTTCATTAATCACCCCGTTGTCTTTCTTCATGCTGAATTGTACTGCATGACAATGTCATATTAGTCAAATTAGCATGGTATATGTGATTGAAGCTAATTGTATCTAATTCTTTGGTTCAGCAATGGAGCTTGCCTTGTCCCTGGAGAAACTAACAAGTGAAAAGCTCTTTAACCTACGTAATGTGAGACTCTCTCTGTCTATATATATACATAGATGTAAATTATTTTGTCCTGTTTTCTATTTGCACTTATGAATTTTGATTTAAACATATTAATAGGGTCTAGGGTCTCATTAATTAGGTTTATGAAATTATTGGACAAAAACGTTGTTTAACAGACTGTTGCTTTTACATTTTGCATGTTTCTAAGATGATGGTAAACAGTTTTGTTTGAAGTGCTAATAGTGAAGGCTTTGGTAAACAGGTAGCCGTGCGGAACCATGATGTGCAGTTGACGGATTTCATTGAAGGCGAATTCTTATCTGAGCAGGTATAATACAATTTTTGGTCTCCATAAAATTTGCTTTTACTGATGAATGATAAAAAAAAAAAAAATGGGTTCATTCCTGGTTTGCTTTCTCTTTAGGTGGAGGCCATCAAGAAAATATCAGAATATGTAGCTCAATTGAGAAGAGTTGGAAAAGGACACGGTATGAATTTAAACTTCTCCATTGTCATCAAATTATAGAGAAGTTCCATCTGTAACTCTATGCTACCATGGTTTTCATCGCAGGGGTGTGGCACTTCGATCAAATGCTTCTTCATGAGGTAGAGGAAGCTATTGCATGAAGCCCCAACTTGCTGCTTCGTTCAATGTCAAAAGTTTGTGCATAAGGTCTTATTTCAGTAGTTCTTTGTTGATATATTTTGGCTGTAAGTTGAAAGATAGTGCCGGATCTTTGGTTTGATGATAAAAGCTCGTAAGGGATTTATTTTTAGTAGTCCTTTTAATCAAAGTAGTTATAGATTCGTGGATTTCCTATATAGGTATTTTTCTTCTCCAAGATCTTTCCTTCTGTGGTTTTTCTTTTAAATTTGCCCTAGCGACGTTTATGACAGTTTTCTTCGGTTATATCCTGCAGCAACGGCAGATTGCCAATAGGAAAAGTTTTGATGATTTGAAGTTTCCTTTTGATTTTTAAGGGGAAAATAAAAAGGGTCAATGACCATTTACCTTTAAAAGTTCAGTAACACAGTATGCGGTCGTCGTCTCATCCATGAAAACATCATCTTATAGTTGCTAAGCAAAATCCAATCATTATCAGTGGCTTTCTTCAATCAATGGGTGAAGGTTTTGTGCTGAGGGTTACAGCTACTAAGTAAAAAGTAAAACTATAATCGGTCTGATGTAGATATTTTTCGTTAGTGTATTTACTTGTCAGTCCCGTTCCAAAGCCAGTCAAAAAATACAACCATTTACTCATGAAAAGCTCGGCTTTCCCACCACCCCAAAAATACCCTCTTCTTTGAACGAATACAACACTACAGCACATATCGCACCCGACTCATTAAATAGCATCATTCCAACTTGGTCAAAAAGGAAAGGAGCAAAGTAACTTCTGAAGACGCCTAAGACTTCCCCTAATTGAACTACGATGTCCTTCCCCTTTTCCCTCATAGCAACATGTATACCTCTAACTAAAATGTACAACCAAACCTGATATCGACTGACTTAATAGCTTCCCATTGGTGGCATGCCAAAAGGTGGCATTGGGGGCATTCCCATTCCTCCCATGGGTGGTGGAGGTGCAAATCCACCTCTCATGCCTGGCATTGGCGGTGCAGGTAGTGCAAGAGGTAGTAACTGAGCATACATGTTCTGCAACACAATGCATTTTAATCGCTTAGAAAAGATTTGAAATTATACAAGATCTAGATGTAGACTAGCAACCCCCTAGATGTAGAGAATCTATTTTCAAGAAAATAGAGCGAAGTTTTTCCAAGTTACTTACTTGTTGTGCAATCACTTCCTTCTCTTCCTGCTCTTTAGCCTTTACCTCTTTTTGAGTCTCAATCTTGTCCTTGATAAGTTCATCAACTTTCCCAGTGCATTCACGGATAAACTGGAAAAATACAGACTCAAATAAGGTTCCAACGCTAATCTCCGAATGAAGAAGTATCTTCATAGCAAATTTAAATCATAGTAAAGTGGGATTGTGCACTAAGATCAACCGTCCAATCCTTTTAGCGAGGCAGTATGAGACAGAAAAAAGTATAGCAAATAAAGCCCCACTTAAATGAAAGATGAAACGAAAAGAAATCACCTGCAACAGATACGGGAATGCGAAGTCAATCATATCGTTAATCCAGGCTAGCTCAAGAACAACGTCAGCTCGAATTAAGTCATAACAAACAAAGAGGCACGATGCAAAGCATTCCTTCTTTCCTTGTACAAAGAAACAGCAACATTGAGATTATGTCCATTATTGTTATGGTACCAGAGAAAGGCCACCACAGGGAAAAACAATGTACGTTAAAGCCACTTCCATGTCCTATACCTATAGTCGGGTTACCAACCACTACGGTTTTATACTTGCACCCTTAAAGGAACAAGTGGAAGAGAGCAAACTAATGTAATCAGAAGCACTGGTCGACCATGAAGGTATGGATATTTATAGTTTATACCTGAAAGAGATAGTCATCTCGCTATTAACCATTTAACACTCGGCATATATTTTTTTACATGTTCAGGAATGACTTCTGTACCTGTTCAATGAAGTAAACAAGCAACTCCTCAGCAAGTTCACTGTCACCAGACTGTGAAGCAGTTTCATTGCATCTTTGTAAATCTTGTCCTTTTTTGACAAGACAATGGAATGCTTCCATTTGCCTGCCTTTTTGTAAATATATGCAGCTACTCAATCTACTCAAGCAATTCAAAAATAACATCAGAAACCAACCTAACAGCAAACAAAAATGTAAGAGCAGCAGTACTTCACCTTTTGTGCGAGGCCAATCTGATCAAAATTATGATGCAAGTCAATAGGTTCTCTTAATCTATCATAATCTTCTTCCTTAACATAAATTTCATTCAACGCCTCATTTACTGCTGACACATTGTTGCTCTGAACAGCAACCATGTATGGCTTCACAAGACGCAGATGACCAACCTGATATTCCAGAAGGAAATAATTGTCAAACCAAAATGAATTGAAGAAATACTAAAGCAAGTCAGTGGTATTCTTTTGATATTTGATCTGCCAAATCAAACCTTTCTCACGATGTTGTTGGTTATAAGAATAAGTGCAAGCAAATTCAGCTTGTGGCTTGAGCAACAAGGCTTGACGCTTGCTGAAGAAATAACAGAATTTGATACAAAAAGAGAAGAAGTAAAGAAGAAAAATGAAGAGTCTATGGAAAGAAAACTGATTGAATTCATTCAAAAGAAATAATGGCATGATGCCAATACATAAACCAAGTATTCAGCTTGTCAAAATCAGTATGCGGTCACCTAATCAATACCTACTACAACTAGTACATTGAAACTTGAAAACAAAGCTTGTACACTTAAACAAAGCTGAGTTAACAGCTCAATCACTATCAAATTACATCAAACATCAACCTAACACGGTTCAAAATGAACTAAATTACATTTCATCAAACTAAGATTACAAAATAAACAAAAATCAACAGCTGCACTTGCTTCAGTAGCTCCTGCATGGCTTAACCTGCATGGCCTGCTTCTTGACTGCTCCTGGTGTTACATGCTGACCATACTTCAACACTTCTCCTTGGTTAGCATGTTGTAAACTCCCAATTCAGCTCTCAAGTGTAAGAATCTTGACACACTAAGGGCTTTTGTCAAAATGTCAGCTAGCTGCTCTTCAGAATTGCAATGAACCAGTTTGAATTCTTGTGCCTGCTCTATTTCCCTAACAACATGAAGTTTAATGTTGAAGTGCTTTGTCCTTCCATGGAAAACTGGATTCTTTTCAATTGCAACAACAGATTAATTGTCACACATTATCTCTGTTGCTTCCCTTTGTTGAAAATTCAAATCAGTCAAGATCTTCCTTAGCCAAATGGCTTGGTTGACAGCTCCTGCAGCTGCCACATATTCTGCCTCAGCAGTTGATCCAATGGTGAAAACATACCTTGAGGTGCTCTTCATGTCATCCATCGAACCAGTCCAGTCACTATCTGTGTAGCCAACCAATTTAAGGCATTTAACTTTGCTGAATAGTATTTCATAGTTCAGGGTACCTTTGATGTACCTGAGAACTCTCTTGGCAGCTTTGAAGTGACTTGCATTGCAACAATGAATAAATCTTGAGAGTAGACCCACAGCGAACATTATGTCTGGCTTAGTGGCTATCAAGTATAGCAAACAACCAACTAGGCTCCTATAGGTTGACTCACATACCTTTTCAAAAACACTTTGGCTCGACAGCTTCTCTCCAACAGCAACTGGTTTGCTTGTTGCTTTACAATTCTGCATTGAGAATTTGTCTAAAATCTTTGTGGCAAAAGCCCTCTGACTTAGAGAGATTCCTTCTTGAGTTTGTGTTACTTCCATACCTAGGAAGTAGGACATTTGTCCCAAGTCAGACATCTCGAACACTTGTTTCATTTTGGCTTTGAAATTAGCCAACATTGCTTGGTCTCCACCTGTCACCAGTAGGTCATCGACATATAGAGACACTATCAATTGTGTTTCAGCACCTTTCTTTTTGACATACAAAGTAGGTTCACTGCTGCTTCTTTCAAATCCTAGGCTTTCAAATCCTGCTATACCAGGCCCTTGGTGCCTGTTTCAAGCCATACAAGGCCTTCTTCAGTTTGTAAACCATATCTTCTTTACCAGCCACTCTGAAGCCTTGAGGTTGTTCAACAAAGATTTCCTCTTCAAGAAATCCATTTAGAAAATCTGACTTCACATCGAGCTGGTGAATTTTCCACTGCATTTATGCTGCTAAGGCAACTAGCAGCCTGATGGTGTCAAGCCTGGCCACTGGTGCAAAGGTCTCCAGATATTCTGTACCATACTTTTGGCTGAATCCCTTCACAACTAGCCTAGCTTTAAGTTTGTTCAAGCTCCTATCAGCATTATGCTTAGCTCGATAGACCCACTTCACCCCAATGATCTTTTTGTTGGCTGGTTTTTCAACTAGATCCTAGGTCTAGTTCTTCTCAATCATGTTGATTTCATCTACCATGGCTTGTTTCCAGCCTTGCTGAGCTTCAGCCTCTTCAAAGCAACTTGGTTCTACCTTAGCCATTTGAGCCCTTTCATAAATCTTAGCCAATGGTCTAGTGCCCCTGACTGGTTCATCATCTATTTCCATTCAAGACCATTGTGATCAGATTCAATCTGATCAGCTGCAATGTCTTTAGAAACTTCCTCTGGTTCCTTCTTCTTCTAGTTCCAACTGGAGTTCTCATCGAATATCACATCCCTACTCACAATCACCTTGTTTATTGAAGGATCCAAGATCCTATAGCCTTTTTTTGACTGTGCTGTAGCCTACTAGAATGCTAGGTTGAGTCTTCTTGGCCAACTTGTCCCTTTTTACTACTGGAACATGAGCATAACATATGCTGCCAAAGATTTTCATGTGTGCCAGTGAAGGTTTGAATCCAAACCAGGCCTCAAATGGAGTTTTGTGAGCCAAGGCCTTGGTTGGGAGCCTATTTTAGATGTACATAGCGGTGTTAACTGCCTCAGCCCGCAAGGTTTTAGGCAAACTCTTCTCAAACAGTAGACATTTGGCCATATCCATCAAGCTCATGTTCTTTCTTTCACTTACACCATTCTGTTGAGGTGTGTAAGTGTTAGTAAGCTGATGTTTAATGTCTGCTTCAGCACAAAAGGCTTGAAACTGAGCTAAAGTATACTCAGTTCTATTATCAGACCTTAGGGTCTTGAGCTTACAGCCTGATTCAGTCTCTGCAGCAGACTTAAACTTCTTGAACACTGAGGCCACCTCTGATTTCTACTTCAGAAAATAAATCCAGCAAAATCTTGAGTGATCATCAATAAACAAAATGAAATACCTGCTGCCATTTAATGACTGAGTCTTTATGGGGCCATACACATCAGTGTACACAAGCTGCAGTTTTTCAGAGGCTCTCTAGGCTTAATTTGAAGGAAATGGCAGCCTAGCTTGCTTTCCTAGCTGGCATACTTTACAAACTTCCTGCTTTTCTATAGAATTTATAAAGTTTTCAACTAGATCTTCTTTGGTTAGCTGGTCCATTGCCCTGTAGTTGGCATGACCAAGCCTTTGGTGCCAAAGCTTGGATTCATCAGATGAGGCTGTATAAGCTGAATCTGAGGGTTAATTCTAGTCAATAACAAAGCTTTTATTGTCATGACTACTGTCATAAGCTTGGATCCACTTGGATCATTGATTTGGCATTCCTTGCCCTTGAACTCCATAGTGTAGCCCTTCTCAAGCAATTGAGTTATGCTGAGCAGGTTTCTATCAATCTCAGAAACCAGCAAAACATTTGAGACAAGCTTATTACCTGTGGAAGTGCATATCAGCATATCTCCCTTGCCTTCTGCCTTGATAAAGTGAACATTTCCTACCTTCACCTTTGTTTTGAAGTTTCTGTCAAGTGGCTTGAAGATTAAAGCATCTGGTGTCATGTGATTTGTATAGCCGCTGTCTAAAAGTCATCCCTTTGTGACCTTCTCCTTAGCAGCTGAGCATGAAACTGCAAAGACTTGCTCTTCATGGTCACTGCCCTCTTCTGGTACTCGAACTTCAGCCTTTGGCTGTTGTGATTGATTCTGCCTTGGTCTGCCCTTGCTTTTGCAAACCTTTTCAACATGACCCATCTTTTTACAGTATTGGCACTGCACATCTAGTCTAAACCAGCAATTGGCTTTTGGATGACTAGGTCTTTTGCAATATTTGTAAGGTTGGTCCCTCCTTTTTGCAGCATCTAACTTAGGCTTATCTCTCCAAGTGTTTTTACCTTTGTAGGCAGAAGTGCTCGAGGCAGGCTTGGTTTTTGCTTGGAAGGCACCTTCCTGGTGCTCCTCCTGTCTACTGGCTCTCCTTTGCTCTTGTGCATAAAGAGCATTGATCAACTCTGTCAATGAGATGCTAGTCAGATCCCTTGAGTCTTCGAGGGAGGATATTTTTGCCTCATACCTCTCAGGTAAGGTTGAGATCACCTTCTCCGCTATTCTTGCTTCACTGAACTGCTCTCCAATGAGCCTTATGCTGTTCACCACAGCCATAATCCTATATGAATACTGTTTGACAGTTTCTTCTTTTTTCATCTTCAAATTCTCAAAATATCTTTTCAAATTCAATAGCTGTTGCTGCCTTGTCCTCTCAGTTCCTTGGAACTCCATTCTTAATTTGTCCCAGGCCTGCTTTGGTGTCTCACAGGCCATGATCCTTGTAAAGATGACATCTGACACAGAGTTTTGAATGCAGGACATGGCCTTATGCCTCTTGGTCCTTTCATCAGCATGCTGCCTGATATGAGCCAAAGTTAGATTAGCTCTAAGTGGCTCTAGTTCAACATCTGAGTTGACCACTTCCCATAGATCAAACGCCTACAGGTAGGTCTTCATTTTGACCACCCATATGTGATAGCCCTATCCATTGAAGACTGGTGGTGCAGCTGGTGAGAAGCCTAATGAAGCCATCTGATTTTGAAGTTAGATTGTAACAGGTCCACTGATATTACAGTTCTTGATACCAATTGTTGGTTTTAAGAACATGTTCAAGCAAATTCATCTTGTGGCTTGAGCAATAAGGCTCGATATTTGCTGAAGAAACAACAAAATTTAAGACAAAAAGAGAAGAAGTACAAAAGAAAAATAAAGACTATATAGAAAGAAAACTGATTGAATTCATTTAAAAGAAATAATGGCATGATGCCAATACATAAACCAAGCATTCAGCTTGTCAAAATCAATATGTGGTCACCTAATCAATACCTACTACAACTAATACATTGAAACTTGAAAACAAAGCTTGTACACTTAAACAAAGCTGAGTTAGCAGCTCAATCACTATCAAATTACATCAAACATCAACTTAACATGGTTCAAAATGAACTAAATTACATTTCATCAAACTAAGATTACAAAATAAACAAAAATCAACAGCTGCACTTGCTTAAGTAGCTCCTGCATGGCTCGACCTACATGGCTTGCTTCTTGACTGCTCTTGGTGTTACATGCTGACAATACTTCAACAGATGTCAACAACACGAGTGTGATCCACACGAAGTGCAAGCACATTTAACATATCATTGATGAGATCAAGATGTTCTTGCAAGTAGAAGTGGACGACCTTGTAATATAGCTCAACATTAGCAACTTTGACAACAATATCTTTAAACTGCATATGATCCCATGCTTCAGGTAGCATTATCAAACTCCTCATATTGGATATACAAATAGGTAAGTTCCTTCAAATGCTTTTGCTCATCACAAGCTTAGCTTGGGGATATTGAGACGAGTAGAGAACAATTTAATATGCTCCATGAGCTTCTTTGGATGATATCTGGCATACAAAACTCTCAACTCAGTAAAAATACCCATGTGTGCACGTTCCAACCCTAAACCACTCACCATGAGAGAAATCAACTCATTAAAGCATCTTGTATTGTGATAGTATTTTCGAACTTCTTCCAAGTCATCCACCTACAAAATCAACAAACATAATGACCAAATTATCATGGACAAATAGCCTCCAACAGACAAACATGAGGAAAGAAAAAACAAGGAACTGAATATGCACACATATGAACAACTTTACTATTCTCAAAAATTGTAATTCAACATGGAAGCAAATTCACCTGTACAATAATGTTAAGACCACGTATCTGTGCCAGTCGAAATTCCTCTACATCAACGCAAGCAAAGAAAACTTCATTCCATGTCTTCTCACTGTTGGCTTTTCGTGCTGCATCAATAGCACACTGTAATTGTTTAAGCCTCACCAGAGTAATAGTCAACTTAGCCTAGTTAGATATAAATGCAAATATTATTTTTGCAGCTTCATATAGGGTTTTATCAAATAAGCGATCACCAACATTTTGAAGATTAGCAGCATTTGGCATGAGAATAAATTCTTCAATTTCACCCAATCTATCAATCTTTGCATAGGCATAAATGAGTTCACTGTCCACCTTGGGCTCCTTGACTTTCTGCCTAACCATCAGAAGGTACCTCACCAGATCAGGGTAGACATCAGCATCCTCAGAAGCTTGGATAACGTCAAGGAACTAAGTAGCATCATCTGCACAAATAAATGATTCAATTGCATAGCTTGAAAGTTTTTAAGAGAGTATTTGATAAAACTATTTTGTATTTTATTAACTGACGAATTTAATTTAAATAGGGGAAAGAGTGATAATCTATATGGTAAAATATTTACCTTATTCTAATAAACTACTAAAAGATAAAATAAAATATTCCTACAAAATCTCAATTAATTTATTCTAAGATTTATCTACCTAAATACTTTAAGTATTTCAACACCTTCCTTCAAGTTGGTGCATATATATCAATCATGCCCAGCTTGCTTACAAGAAAATCAAAACTTGTCTTAGAAAGCCCTTTGGTGATTATGTTGGCAATCTATTTTTTAAAAAGAACAAACGGCATGTACACTTGGCCTTTTTCAATCTTCTCCTTGATAAAGTGTCTATCAATCTCAACATGTTTAGTTCTGTCATGCTAAACTGGGTTGTGAGCAATACTAATAGCAGTTTTGCTATCACAGTACAACTTCATTGGTGAAATTATTGGTTTCCTCAGCTCTTCCATAATTCTTTTTAACCACATCATTTCACAAATTCCTTGAGCTATTGATCTAAACTTAGCCTCTACATTACTTCTTGCTACAACACTTTGTTTTTTGCTTTGCCAAGTCATAAGGTTTCCCCAAACAAATGTACAGTATCCTGAAGTAGATCTTCTATCTATTATTGAGCCTGCCCAGTCTACCTCTATATAAGCTTCAATTCCTCTTTGTTCGAATTTCTTGAAGAATAAACCATTTTCAGGTGAACTCTTCAAGTATCTCAGAATCTGAAACACTATTTCTTCATGTTCCTCCATTGGGGAGTGCATAAATTGACCTGACCCACTAAGCTCACTACAAAAGCTATGTCTAGAATTGTACGTGATAAGTAAATTAACTTACCAGCTAATCTTTGGTACTTCCCTTTATCAACTAATCGTCCTTTATTTTCAAATTTTACATTTGAATTAATTGGTGTGTCATCTGGGTGGGAACCACTTATCCCAGCCTCTTTTAAAATATCAATCACACATTTTTTCTGAGAGACCATAAGACCCTTCTTTGATCGACCAACTTCTATTCCAAGAAAGTATTTTAAAGGACCCAAGTCTTTGATCTCAAACTCCAATGTTAGATGCTCCTTGAGACGCCTTATTTCATCCACATCATCTCCTGTAAGAATGATATCATCAACATAAACTATAATAACTGCTATTCTACCTCTTTGTGACTGTCGATAGAATATTGTGTGATCAACTTGCCCTTATGAGTAACCTTGTTTTTTTAAGAACTTGAGTGAACCATTTGAACCAAGCTCGAGGAGACTGCTTTAGACTATACAAAGATTTCCTGAGCTTACATACTCGAGTTCCAAATTTTTCTTCAAAACCTGGAAGAAGATCCATGTAAACTTCTTTTTCAAGTTTCCCATTTAGAAAAACATTCTTCACATTTAGCTGCTGTAAAGACCAATCAAGATTAACAACAATTGGTAAAAGAACTCTAGCAGAATTTAACTTGTCTACTGGAGTAAATGTTTCAAGATAGTCTATCCCATATGTTTGAGTGTACCCTTTAGCCACCAGCTGGGCTTTATATCTATCTAAAGATCTATTTGGTTTGAATTTGGTTGTGAACACCCATTTATAGCCCACTATTTTTTCCCTACAGGTAATTCCACTGTTTCCCATGTACCGTTTTTTCAAGAGTGCATATCTCCTCTAAAACAGTCTCCTTCTATTCAGGAATCTGTAAAGCATCTTTCACATTTTTAGGTATTTTCACAGTACCAGAACACGAAACAAAGGCTGAGAATGTCAAAGACAAGGCTTTTTAGGGCACAAAGTTAGACATGAGATATTTGATAACATTTCTAACACCTTTTCTTTTAGCAATTGGAATATCTAGATCAGAAAATTCATTAGTTGGATTATGAGTTTTACCTGGACTTTTGGCAAGATCTTGCGGATCGGATTCTTGGTGATGAATATGGCGAATTCCACTTTCTTGATTTCGATTTCTTCTCGAGTAAACCAATAACTCCTTTGTTTGTTCTTATTCTCATGATTAGACTCTACACCTTCATACTCCTTTTTATTAACAACATTAACATCATTAATTTCTGTGTTGATCATAAATTCGCCTTTCCCATTATTAGAATCCCTATGTTGTATATTCCTTGTCTTTTCTTAATTAATTAATGAATCTTCCTTACTATAATTCCCTCCCTGAAGATTAGAATCAAAGTAAGATTGTAATTCAACAAATGTGACATCCATGGTAACAATAATCTTCCTATAAATTGGATCATAACATTTGTAACCCTTATTATTATAAGCATATCCAACAAAGACACATTTTTTTACTCTAGGATCTAGTTTACCTTGGTTGTGAAGATGTACAAAAAACTACACCCAAAAACTTGGAAGGATAATTCTGTGATTAATGTTATCTTTAAAAAGACTAAAGGAGTTCTATAGTTTAGAGTTTTACTAGGCATTCTATTAACAAGATACATAGCTGTTAACAAGGCTTCGCCCCAAAGATAACGTGGCACTTGACTAGTGAACATCAAGGCTCTAGTTACTTCCAAAAGATGACAGTTTTTTCTTTCTCCAATCCTATTCTATTGTGGTGTATTTGTACAAGAGCTTTGGTGAAATATTCCATGTTTGGTTAAGAAAACACCTAATTGGTCACTAAACATTCCCCACCATTGTCACTCCGAAATACTTCTATTTTTACACCAAATTGTGTTTTCACCATAGTATAAAAAGACTGAAACACATTTTAACTTCAGACTTATCTTTTAATAAAAACACCCAATAAATGCGAGTATGATCATTGATAAATATGACAAACCAACATTTTCCCAAAAAAATTGAGACAATCGAAGGTCTCAAAACATCACCATGAATTAACAAAAAAGGTTTGGAAGCTTTATATTTTTGAGGTGGAAAGAATGATCAATGGTGTTTAGCTAATTCACAAAATTCACAGTGATATATAGAAAGACTTTTATTTTTAAATAGATCAAGTAACAAATATCTTAAATAGTAAAAATTAGGGTGTCCAAGCCTATAATGCCAAATCAGAACCTTATCAAAACTAGAAACATAATTTAAACATAAAGTAGTTGTTGGTCGATTTCGATGGTTGTCATCAAGAAAGTAAATTCCATCAGATTCTTCAGTATTGCCAATCATCATCCCCAAGACCATGTCCTGAAATTTACACATAGAGGAGTTAAATATAACATGAAAATTCGAGAACTGAGATAATTTACTGACCGATATGAGATTACAAGCTAGATTTGGCACATATAAAACATCATGTAAAACCAAATAAGGTGAAATTTTAATAGTGCTTTTTCTCGGCTAGTGCCAAGAATGACCCATCTGCTACTTTGATATTTTTGTTTCCTACACAAGGTGTGTAAGTTGAGAAAAGAAAATTACTACGGCTAATGAGATCACTAGCTACAGAATTAACGATCCACGTGTTTTTCTTACAAGGCTTGACACTTAAAAAAAATTAGTACCCGATTGGGCAAAAGAGGAAGAAGGATTATTGGATGAGTTAGGGACAGAAGAATTTATCCGAAATTGTGGTGATTGAAAAAGCTTGTGTAGATGCTTTAATTGTTCCTTAGTGAATGGAGACCCTTCTAGAGAATTTTGCTGCTCGTGATTTGGAAAGCTCTACTACCCCTGATTGTGAACCACGACCATTACCACTCTTTTTTTCCCATTCATCGATTTTCTATGGAGTTTCCAACACGTTTCTCGAGTGTACCAATATTTTTTACAGTGGCCACACCATGATTTTTTTTCACTATTGTCATTATTTTTAACAATTACAAGAGCATAATTATCATCATTAGCTTCAAATCCTGACCTTAACATTACTTTTCTCCTTATCTTCTCTCTTCTAACCTCAAAAAATATCTCACGGAGTGTTGGAAGTGATTTTTTTTCCTAGGATCCGAGATCTCACTTCACCAAATTCTTTATTTAAACCAGCCAGAAATAAATAAGCTCGCTCATTCTTTTCTTTTGTCATAACTTTTATACTATCTCAGAGACACTCCCATTCATCATTATAACACTGATCCAGTTTTTGCCAAAGAGACATCATCTTTTTATAGTAAAAAGTAACTTTCTTTTCCCCTTGCCTAGCCTTCTAGAGTTTTGTTTTTAACTAAAAAATCTGTGAAGTATTTTCTAAATTTGAATAGGTGTCTTTTGCAGCGTACCAAACATCTTTAACAGTCCGGAGAAAAAGAAAATGTTTACCTATGGCTGCTTCCATGGAATTAATAAGCCACACAATTATCATAGAATTTTTTGACCTCCACTTACTCATATTTGGATCGCCCACCTCTGGTTTCTTGACTTCTCCAATTAAATGACCTAGCTTGTCTCGCTCATCAATTGCTAACTTTACGGACTGCGACCATTCGAGATAATTCTTTCCATTCAACTTGTGAGATGTCAACTAAAAAGAGAGGAGAGACACCTCTTTCCCTTGACTCATTGCACTCTTAGTAGTTGTTTCAACGGTAGAACTTTCTACTTCCATTTGATTGTTGGATCTCTTGTCTCCAGTGAAGGCTATTTTAATAATGATGTTACTGGAGATTTAACCTAGCTCAGATGCCATGAAAGTTTTCAAGAGAGTATTTGATAAAAGTATTCTGTATTTTATTAATAGAAAAACTGAATTTAAATAGAGAAAAGACTCCTAACCTATCTGGGAAAATAATTCTCTTATTCTAATAAACTACTAATAGATAAAATAAAATATTCTTAACAAATCTCAATTGATTTATTCTAAGATTTATCTTTAACTTTAAAAAATATCCCAACAAAAAAAAATATGGGGTTTCTGTTGAACTTTGGCCTGTAATGCAGCAGTAGAAAAGCATTGAAGCTCAACCAGTACAACAACAACATTTTGTTCATATGTATGTAGCTTTAGTTTTTATGTAATTTTTATTTAAATTTAGTAAGATTAGTTGATGATTTGAATGATTTCCAATGTGATGTAATAGCTGATATGTCAACTACATTTTGTGTGTAATTTTAGCTTTACTTAGTCAAGTAATTAGTGGGAATAGTTACACATTAGGTAACAGCTTTGTAACCTATATGTTTTTGACTTAATGAAAATTTGAAATGATGATTAGATTTAGTTTTCAGTTTCTTTTTGTTCAAATTTGTTTTCCTTACATTTCTTTGCTTCTTTTCTCTTTGTTTTGCTGTCAAAACCCCAACAAATGGTATACAGAGCCTATAATCTTTGAGGGCCTTTGTTGTTGGTAGCTGTTTTTTGTGAGAAACCTTGGAGGAAAAGAAACTAAAGTTATTTTTTTTTTGTTGCTGCAAAATAAGCTTTACACCAGTACCACCACCTGTCTTTGCTGGTGAAAACTACCACATTTGGGTAGTGAAGATGAAGACTTACTTGTAAGCACATGACTTGTGGAATGTGGTTGAAAATGATGTAGAACTAGCTCCATTGAGGGCCAATCCCACGATTGCACAAATCAGACAACATAGTGAAGAGTGTGCTAAGAAGCACAAGGCAATGGCATGCTTACAAAATGGTGTGTCTAATGTGATCTTCACTCGAATAATGGCTTGTGACACTCTAAAACAAGCCTGGGAGAAGCTGAAGGAAGAGTTTCTAGGGTCAGATAAGACTAGGCAGCAGCAGCTGATCAACCTTAGGAGGGACTTTGAGAACTTGAAGATGAGAGAGTCTGAAATAATCAAGTAGTACTTTGATAGGATAATGGCCACAATCAACAAAATCAGGCTCCTAAGAGATGATTTCAGTGAGAGCAGAGTTGTTGAGAAGGTCATTGCAACCCTTCTTGAAAAATTTGATTAAAAAATCTCCTCATTGGAAGACTCAAGAGATTTATCAATCATATCACTATCTGAGTTGATAAATTCTTTCTAGAGCAAACAAGGGCCAATAGGCTGGAGGAGCATCGCGAAGGACCTTTCCAAGCCAAAGCCAAAGAAAGCTCAACTTCAAGCTACGAAGGAAAATAACCATGGCTTGACAAAAGGGAGAAACCAAAGAGGGATGTAGGATAGAAGAAATTTCCACCATGTATTCACTACAAAAAGTCCACACATTTGGAAAGGTATTGCTGGTACAGGCCTGATATTCAGTGTAGAAGCTGCAAACAGTTTGGTCACATTGAGAAGGTTTGCAAAAACAAAGGAAGGGGCACAAACTCAACAGCAAAATCAAGCTCAGGCTGCTGAGGATATTCAAGCTCAGAAGGAGCATGTTTTCACTGTATCATGTTTTGCAACCTAAAGCAAAGTCAGAAGAGACTGGTTAGTAGACAGTGGTTGTACTCACCATATGGTATCTAATGAAGAGTTGTTCAAGGATCTTGACAGAAGCTTTGTTTCCAAAGTCAGGATTGGAAATGGAAATCTTATTGAAGCCAGAGGCAGAGGCAATATTGTAATCAACACACAGTCAGGTAAGAAAACAATTTCAAATGTCCTTTTTGTACCTGATATAGACCAAAATTTGCTTAGTGTTGATCAGTTAAAAGAGAAGGGTTATTCGCTTGTTTTCAAGAATAACTCTTGTGTTACCGAGGACACATTTGGTCAAGAACTAGTCACAGTAGCCATGATTGAGAGATGTTTTATGTTGGATGTGAATCAGTTGGAAATGAAGGCCTATACTAGTCTTGTTGATAAATCTAGTTTATGGCACAAAAGGTTAGGCCATGTTAACTGTAGATCACTTGGTTTGCTACACAAATTCAATTTAGTTGAAGACATGTCCAAGGTTGAAATCAAAGACAGAGTTTGTGAAATTTGATAGCTTGGAAAGCAAGTGAGACTGCCATTTCCAGTTAACAAGGCATGGAAGGCTCAAGAAAAGCTTCAATTGGTCCATACTGACATTTGTGGACCAATGAAGACTATTCATTGAATGACATCAGATATTTTGTGCTGTTCATAAATGATTATACAAGGTTCTGCTGGGTCAATTTTCTGAAACAAAAATCTGAGGTACCTGAAGTATTCAACAAGTTTAAAGCCTTAGCTGAGAATCAATCAGGTTGCAAACTTAAGGTCTTGAGATCAGACAATGGCACTGAGTACCTATTAGAAAGGTTTCAGAACCTGTGTGAGCAGGCTGAAATTCAACATCAGCTGACAACCATCTATACTCCTCAGCAAAATGGAGTTAGTGAAAGAAAGAATTGAATAGTATTTGACATGGCTAGATGCTTATTGTTTGAAAGCAAATCACCAAGTAAGTTTTGGGCAGAGGTTATGAACACCTCAGTGTACCTGCTTAAGAGATTGCCAACGAATCCTGTCAAAGAAAAAACTCCTTTTGAAGCTTGGTTTGAACTTAAGCCAACAGTTTCACACCTAAAGGTGTTTGGTTGTGTCTACTATACACTTATTCCAGCTGAGAAGAGAACCAAACTAGAGAGAATATCTGTGCCAGGGATCTTTGTTGGTTACAGCAGCATAAAGAAAGACTACAGGGTCTTTGATCCCACCACCAAAAAGATCATGGTGAACAGGGATGTAAAATTTGATGAGGGAAGTGTATGTAAATGGAATGGTAAAGATGCAAGCTTGTGTGAACAAGGTCAACAAGATAATGATCTGCAACCAGCTGAAGAAGAAGAGCCAATTGATGATGATTTTAATGATGCACCTATGAGAGGCACACAAGAACCATCATTGACATCTATCAAAGATGTGATGTGGTAATACTAGAGTTTTCAAGTTTTGATGAGGCTGCTAAAGAAAAGTGGTGGAAAACAGCCATGGAAGCTGAAATAGAGATGATACACAAGATTGATACTTGGGAATTGGTTTACAAACTAGACCAGAAGAGAGTTATTGGTGTGAAATGGGTGTTTAGGGTCAAGTACAATGCTGATGGGTCTCTAAACAAACACAAGGCAAGACTTGTGTTGAAGGGATACAACCAATAGTATGGTATTGAATTCTTAGAAACCTTTGGCCCTGTTGCAAGGCTAGATACAATAAGGCTTCTGTTTGCCTTGGCTGCTCAAAAGAAGTGGAGAGTGCATCAATCGGATGTTAAGTCTGCTTTCCTAAATGGATTCCTCAAGGAAGAAATCTTCATTCAACAACCAGATGGGTTCAAGGTTCCTGATGAAGAGGATAAGGTCTACAAGCTAAAAATGACATTGTATGGTCTGAAGCAAGCACCAAGGGCCTGGTATGACAGAGTTGATACATATCTATCTAGACTCAAGTTTAAGAAGAGTATCAGTGAGCCTACTCTCTATGTGAAGAAATCAGAGAATGAAACCCTGTTAATTGTGTCACTATATGTAGATGATTTGTTGGTAACTGGAAGCAAGAGAGAGCTGATTGAAGAATTTAAAATGCAGATGCAAGATGTTTTTGAAATGACTGACTTGGAGGAAATGACTTACTTTCTTGGCATGGAAGGGAATCAGTCTGATCGTGCCATCTTTATAAGCCAGCAGACCTTTGCCTTGAAAATCTTAAACAAATTTTGCATGTCAAACTGCAAAATAGTTAGCACACCAATGGCTCAAGGTGAAAAACTAACCAACAATGACAATCATGAAAGAGTTGATGAGAAAGAGTATAGAAGCCTTGTAGGTTGTCTACTTTACTTGACAGCTACTAGGCCTGATATAATGTTTGTTGTTAGTCTTCTTTCTAGATTCATGCATTGTTGTGATGTTGTTCATTTTAAGTCAGCCAAAAGAGTTATTAGATATGTGAAAGGGACCTTGAATTATGGAGTAAAATTTGAGAAAGTAGAAGAACTCAAGTTGATAGGGTATTCTGATAGTGATTGGGCAGGATCCATTGATGATATGAAGAGCACATCTGGTTATTTCTTCACTCTTGGCTTAGGGTTCTTTTGCTAGAGTTCAAAGAAACAACAAACTGTTGCTCAATCTATAGTAGAAGCAGAGTACATTGCAGCTGCTGCAGCTGTTAATCAAGCCATTTCGCTTAGGAAACTTTTATGTGATTTGAATGAAGATCAAGTTGAAGCTACTGAGATTAGAGTTGACAATCAGTCAGTTGTTGCCAAAGCCAAAAATCTAGTATTTCATGGAAAAACCAAGCATTTTAAATTTAAATTTCTTTTTTTTAGAGATACTGAACAATCAAAGGAAGTTAATTTGATTCATTGCAGCTCAGAAAACCAACTTGATGATATTCTAACTAAGTCTCTCGGTGCTATAAGATTTGAGAACTGAAGAAGAAGTATTGGTGATTGTTGCATACATTCCAAGGAGGAGTGTTGAACTTTGGCTTGTAATGTAATAGTAGAGAAGCATTGAAGCTCAACCAGTACAACATTTTGCTCATATGTAACTAGCTTTAGTTCTTTTGTAATTTGTATTTAAAGTTAGTAGGATTAGTTGCTGATTTGCAATGTTATGTAATAACTGATAAGTCAGCTGTATTTTGTGTGTAATTCAAGCTATGTTTTAGTCATGAATTAGTGGGAACAGTTATGTATTAGGAAACTGTCATGTAACCTATATGTTTTATCTTAATGAAAGTTAATAAAAATCATCAATTTTTCAGGTTTCAATTTTTGTTCAATTCTCTTTGCATCCGTTTCTTTGTTTCTTTTCTCTTTTTTTTTGTCAAAACACCAACACAGGGCATGCTTTTCAACAAATGAAGGTTATTTATTTAGTGTGTTGCTTAAGCTAATTTAAGAGGTTTCTTTTTTTTTCTGAAAAGAATACTCATAGTTTTATAATATTCTTTTTTTTAGGTCCTAGAAATCAATCTAGTGACCTTTCCAAATGTTGCTGATGCCATGTTAGCAAATGGAATGTTTAGTCACTATGATCATCCCCGGATTGCACAACTTTGTGAAAAAGTTGGTCTTTATGTGTGAGCTCTGCAGGTAATTATCTTATTAATGGTAATACTATTGCATTATGTGTGATTCTCTGCACTTATTAATACTATCTCCTTAATTAAACATAATATTTTTTTTGCAGCATTACACTGAGACAACTTTGTGAAAAAGTTGGTCTTTATGTGTGAGCTCTGCAAGTAATCATCTTATAAATGGTAATACTGTTGCATTATGTGTGATTCTCTGCACTGTATTAATAGTATCTCCTTAATTAAACATAATAATTTTTTTGCAGCATTACACTGAGTTACTAGATATTAAATGTGTGATTGTGAATACATATGCTATTGAGCCTCAAGTACATGTTGTCCACCATCTTTATCTCTTGATAAAATTTTAGACTATATAATCCTCTGACATTTTTTTATAATACTATTTTCAGGCACTTGTTATGTTTTTTGGTACTCTTTCATGAGAATGGGCTTTGGAGTGCATGAAAGACCTTCTGCTTGTTAGTCTAAGAGGCAACCTTCAAATAATTTTTCAGGTAAAAGATGTTGTATAGTGGTGTGCTAATAATGCTTAGAAAACATTGAAGGCTAAATTGTGTTTGTGTAGGTTGCCAAGGAGTATTACGAGTAGTTGGATGTTAATGCCTACATAAAACTTTTTGAGCATTTTAATTCTTATGAAGGATTGTACTTTTTCCTTGGCTCTTATTTTAGCTCAAGGTAAGCTATTTACCAAACAATAAAATTCCTTTGTTTGGTTGCTTATAGGATGATCGCACAACCATTTCTAATATGGTACTAACTGTGATGTTTACTTCCAACCGTGGGACAGTAAGGACCCTAATATACACTACAAGTAGATCGAGGAAGCTATTAAAACTAGACAAATAAAGGAGGTTGAGTGCGTGACTAGGGAATCAAACTTTTATGACCTAGAAAAGACAAAGAACTTTCTGATGGAGGCCAAGCTCCCTAATGCTAGGCCCCTGATTAATGTTTGTGATAGATTTGGATTTGTTCCTGATCTCACTCACTACCTCTACACAAATAACATGCTCTGTTACATTGAAGGTTATGTTCAGAAGGTGTGTGATATTTTCCATCATTTTTTACTAGCATGGTGCATAAATTTAATTTAAATTTGAGTTATTGAGAGCTTATTTGCCTATTTTGATAGGTGAACCCTGGGAATGCACCGTTAGTAGTGGGGCAGTTGCTAGATGATGAATGCCCTGAAGATTTTATAAAGGGTCTCATTCTCTAAGTCCATTCTTTGAATCCAGTTGAGTCCTTGTAGATGAATGCAAGAAAAGGTGAAATTTTCTTTGTTTTCTATCCTTGTTTCTTCCAATCATTACTATGTGATTCTTATTTTCAACATATGGTTTCTAGAAATCGACTTCGTTTACTTAAACAGTTCTTGGAGCATCTTGTAAGTGAGGGAAGTCAAAGTGTACATGTCCATAATGCTTTGGGTAAAATCATCATTGATAGCAATAACAATCCAAAGCACTTCCTAACAACCAACCCTTATTATGATTCCCGGGTTGTTGGTAAGTACTATGAGAAACGTGATCCCACCCTTGTATTTGGGGTTTATCGGAGAGGACAATGCGATGATGAACTCATAAATGTCACAAATAAGAATTCATTGTTCAAATTGTCGGCCAGGTATGTAATTATTTAGTTTATTTATGATAATGTATTTAGATTTTTTTTTAAAGTGGATTATCTGTATATCATCCTCTGATGTAGGTATGTTGTTGAGAGGATGGATGGTGATCACTGGGAAAAGGTTCTAAATCCTGAAAATGAATATAAAAGGCAACAAAAAAAACAAAAAAAAACTACCCAAATATGGTAGTTTGCACCAGCAAAGACAGGTGGTGGTAGTGGTGTAAAGCTCATTTTGCAGCAACAAAAAAAAATTTAGTTTCTTTTCCTCCAAGGTTTCTTACAAAAAACAGCTACCAACAACAAAGGCCTTCAAAGATGACAAGCTCTGTATACCATTTGTTGGGGTTTTGACAGCAAAAAAAAGAGAAAAGAAGCAAAGAAATGTATGCAAAACAAATTTGAACAAGAATAAACTGAAAAATGAATCTGATCATCATTTCAAATTTTCATTAAGTCAAAAACATATAGGTTACAAAGCTGTTACCTAATGTGTAACTGCTCCCACTAATTACTTGACTAAAGTAAAGCTAAAATTACACACAAAATGTAGCTAACATATAAGCTATTACATCTGATTGGACATCATTCAAATCATCAACTAATCTTACTAAATTTAAATACAAATTACGTAAAAACTAAAACTAGTTACATATGAACAAAATGTTGCTGTTGTACTGGTTAAGCTTCAATGCTTCGCTGCTGTTGCATTGCAGGCCAAATTTCAACACTCTTCCTTGGACTGTATGCAACAAACACCAATACTTCTTCTTAGGTTCTCAAATCTTTTAGCACCGAGAGACTTAGTTAAAATATCAGCAAACTGATTTTCTGAGCTGCAATGAATCAGATTAACCTCCCTTGATTGTTCAGGCTCTCTAGTAAAACGAAATTTAATCTTAAAATGCTTTGTCTTACCATGAAATATTGGATTTTTGGCTATGGCAACAGCTGACTGATTGTCAACTCTAATCTCAGTAGCTTCAACTTGATCTTCATTCAAATCACATAAGAGTATGGCTTGATTAACAGCTGCAGCAGCTGCAATGTACTCTGCTTTTGCTGTTGGTTGAGCAACAGTTTTTTGCTTCTTTGAACTCCAACAAATGACCCTTGAACCAAGAGCAAAGAAATAGCCAGAAGTGCTCTTCATGTCATCGATGGAACCTGCCCAATCACTATCAAAATACCTTATCAACTTGAGCTCTCTTGCCTTTTCAAACTTCACTCCATAATTTAAAGCCCCATTCACATATCTAAGAACTCTTTTGGCTACTTTAAAGTGAACAACATCGCAGCAATACATGAATCTAGACAGAAGGCTAAAAACAAACATGATATCAGGCCTTATAGCTGTCAAATAGAGCAGACAACCTACAAGGCTTCTATACTCTTTTTCATCAACTCTTTCATGGTTTCCATTTCTGGTTAATTTTTCACCTTAAGCCGCTAGTGTGCTAACAATTTTGCAATTTGACATGCAAAATTTGTTTAGGATCTTCAAAGCAAAGGCCTGCTGACTTATGAAGATACTTGATCAATTTAAATTACTTCCATGCCAAGAAAATATGTCATTTCTCCTAAGTTAGTCATTTCAAAGACAGCGTACATCTGCATTTTAAACTCATCAATCAACTCCCCCTTGCTTCCAGTTACTAACAAGTCATCTACATAAAGTGACACATTCAGCAGGGTTTCATTCTCTGATTTCTTCACATAAAGAGTAGACTCACTGATACTCTTCTCGAACCCGAGCATAGACAGGTATGTATCAACCCTATCATACCAGGCCCTTGGTGCCTGCTTCAGACCATACAAGGACTTTTTAAGCTTGTAGACATTGTTCTCTTTATCAGAAACCTTGAACCCACCTGGTTGTTCAATAAAGATTTCTTCCTTAGGGAAGCCATTTAAGAAAGAAAACTTGACATCTAGTTGATGCACTCTCCATTTCTTTTGTACAGCCAAGGCAAACAAAAGCCTTATAGTATCTAACCTTGCAACATGAGCAAAGGGTTCTATGAAATCGATCCCATACTTTTGGCTGTATCCCTTCATCACAAGCCTTGCCTTGTATTTGTTTAGAGACCCATCAGCATTGTACTTGACCTTAAACACCTACTTCACACCAATAACCTTCTTCTAGTCTGGTTTGTCAACCAGTTCCCAAGTATCATTCTTGTGTATTATCTCTATTTCAGCTTCCATGGCCCTTTTCCAACACTCTTCTCTGGCAGCCTCATCAAAATTAGTAGGTTCAAGTATTACAACATCACATCTTTGATAGATATCAATAATGGTTCTTGTGCCTCTCACAGGTTCATCATCGAAGTCATCACCAATTGGCTCTTTTTCTTCAGCTGGTTGTAAATTACAGTCCTGTTGGCCTTCCTCATTCAAGCTTGCATCTGTGCCATTCCAATTCCATACACTTTCTTCATCAAATTTCACATCCGTACTCACCATGATCCTTTTGGTACAGGGATCAAAGACCTTATAGCCTTTCTTTGTGCTGCTGTAACCAACAAAGATCGCTGGCATAAATCTTTTTTCAACTTTGGTTCTCTTCTCAGCTGGGATAAGAGTATAGCAGACAAAACCAAACACTTTTAGATGTGAGACTGTTGGCTTGAGTCCAAACCAAGCTTCAAAACGAGTTTTTTCTTTGACAGCATTGGTTGGCAATCTGTTAAGTAGGTACACTGAGGTGTTCACAGCCTTTGCCCAAAATTTGCTTGGCAATTTGCTTTCAAATAGTAGGCATCTAGCCATGTCAAGCACTGTTCGATTCTTTCTTTCACAAACTCCATTCTACTAAGGAATATAGATGGTTGTTAGCTGATGATGAATTCTAGCCTGCTCACACAGCTTTTGAAACTTCTCTGACAAGTACTCAGTGCAATTTTCTGATCTCAAGGCCTTTAGCGTGCACCCTGATTGATTATCAGATAAGGCTTTGAATTTACTAAATGCTTCAAACACTTTAGACTTTTGTTTTAGAAAATAGATCCAACTGAATCTAGTAAAATTATTTATAAACATCACAAAGTATCTGCTATCATTCAAAGAAGAAGTCTTCATTGGTCCACAAATGTCAGTATGGACCAATTGGAGCTTGTCTCGAGCTCTCTATGCCTTGTTAACTGGAAAAGGCACTCTCACTTGCTTCCCAAGCTGACAAATCTCACAAACTTTATCTTTGACTTCAATCTTGGACATGTCTTCAACCAGATTTAATTTATACATCCATCCAAGTGATTTATAATTGACATGGCCTAACCTTTTGTGCCATAAACTAGCTTTATCAGCAAAACTAGTATAGGTTTTCTTTTCTAGCTGATTCACATCTAGCATGAAGCATCTCTCAGTCATGGCTATTGTGACAAGTTCTTGATCAGATGTGTCCTCAATAACACAAGAGTTATTCTTGGAAACAAGTAAATATCCCTTCTCTATTAACTGACAAACACTAAGTAAATTTTGGACTATATTAGGTACAAAAAGGACATTTGAAATTATTTTGTTACCTGACTTTGTGTTGATCACAACATTGCCTCTGCCTCTGGCTTCAATGAGGTTTCCATTTCCAATCCTGACTTTGGAAACAAAACTTCTGTCAAGATCCTTGAAAAGCTCCTCATCAGATGCCATATGGTGAATGCAGCCACTGTCTACTAACCAGCCCCTTCTGACTTTGCTTGAGGTTGCAAAACAGGATGTAGAGAAAACATGCTCATCCTGAGCTTGAATATCCTCAGCAGCCTGAGCTTGATTTTGTTGCTGAGTTTGTGCCATTCCTTTGTTTTTGCAAACCTTCTCAATGTGACCAAACTGCTTGCAGCTCCTACACTGAATATCAGGCATGTACCAGCAGTACCTTTCCAAATGTGTAGACTTTTTGCAGTGAATACATGGTCGAAATTTCTTCTTTCCTGCATCCCTATTTGGTTTCTCCCTTTTTTCAAGCCATGGTTTCTTCCATTCGTAGCTCGAACTTGAACTTTCTTTGGCTTTTGCTTGGAAAGCTCCTTCAGGATGCTCCTCCAGCCTATTGGCCCTTGTTTGCTCCAGTGCATATAAATAATTTATCAACTCAGATAGTTATATAGTTGATAAATCTCTCGAGTCCTCCAATGAGGAGATTTTTTACTCAAATTTTTCAAGAAGGGTTGCAATGACCTTTTCAACAACTCTGCTCTCATTGAAATCATCTCCTAGGAGCCTGATGTTGTTGACTGTGGCCATTATCCTATCAGAGTACTGCTTGATTGTTTCAGACTCTTTCATCTTTAAGTTCTCAAAGTCCCTCCTAAAGTTGATTAGCTATTGCTGCCTAGTCTTATCTGACCCTAGAAACTCTTCCTTCAGCTTCTCCCAGGCTTGTTTTGGAGTGTCACAAGCCATTATTCGAGTGAAGATCACATCAGACACACCATTTTGTAAGCAAGCCATTGCATTCTGCAATCATGGGATTGACCCTCAATGGAGCTAGTTCTATGTCATTTTCAACCACATTCCACAAGTCATGTGCTTGCAGGTAAGTCTTCACCAGTAAAGACAGGTGGTGGAAGTGGTGTAAAGCTCATTTTACAGGAACAGAAAAAAATTTAATTCTTTTCCTCCAAGGTTTCTCACAAAAAACAGCTACCAACAACAAAGGCCCTCAAAGATGATAGGCTCTGTATACCATTTGTTAGGGTTTTGACAGCAAAACAAAGAGAAAAGAAGCAAAGAAATGTATGGAAAACAAATTTGAACAAGAAGAAACTGAAAAATGAATCTGATCATTATTTCAAATTTTCATTAAGTCAAAAACATATAGGTTACAAAGCTGTTACCTAATGTGTAACTGTTCCCACTAGTTACTTGACTAAAGTAAAGCTAAAATTACACACAAAATGTAGCTGACATATCAGCTATTACATCACATTGGAAATCATTCAAATCATCAACTAATCTTACTAACTTTAAATAAAAATTACATAAAAACTGGTTGCTGACATACGAACAAAATGTTGTTGCTGTACTGGTTGAGCTTCAATGTTTTTTTACTGCTGCATTGCAGGCCAAAGTTCAACAGAAACCCCATATATTTTTTTGTTGGGATATTTTTTAAAGTTAAAGATAAATCTTAGAATAAATCAATTGAGATTTGTTAGGAATATTTTATTTTATCTATTAGTAGTTTATTAGAATAATAGAATTATTTTCCTAGTTAGGTTAGGAGTCTTTTCTCTATTTAAATTCAGTTCTTCAATTAATAAAATACATAATACTTTAATCAAATACTCTCTTGAAAACTTTCATGGCATTTGAGATAGGTTAAATCTCCAGTAACATCATGATTAAAATAGCCTTCACTGGAGACAAGAGATCCAACAATCAAATGGAGGTAGGAAGTTCTACCGTTGAAACAACTACCGAGAGTGCAATGACTCAAGGGACAGAGGCGTCTCACCTCTCTTTTCAGTTGACATCTCACAAGTTGAATGGAAAGAATTATCTCAAATGGTCGCAGTCCGTAAAGTTAGCAATTGATGGGCGCGACAAGCTAGGTCATTTAATTGGAGAAGTCAAGAAACCAGAGGTGGACGATCCAAATATGAGTAAGTGGAGGTCAGAAAATTCTATGATAATTGTGTGGCTTATTAATTCCATGGAAGCATCCATAGGTAAACCTTTCTTTTTCTCCTGACTGTTAAAGATGTTTGGTACGCTGCGAAAGACACCTATTCAAATTTAGAAAATGCTTCACAAATTTTATAGTTAAAAATAAAACTCTGGAAGGCTAGGCAAGGGGAAAAGAAAGTTACTTTTTATTATAACGAGATGATGTCTCTTTGGCAAAAACTGGATCAGTGTTATAATGATGAATGAGAGTGTCTCTGAGATAGTATAAAAGTTATGACAAAGAAGAGAATGAGCGAGCTTTTTTATTTCTGGCTGGTTTAAATAAAGAATTTGATGAAGTGAGATCTCGAATTCTAAGAAAAAAAATCGCTTCCAATACTCCGTGAGATATTTTCTGAGGTTAGAAGAAAGGAGACAAGGAGAAAAGTAATGTTAAGGGTAGGATTTGAACCTAATGATGATAATTATGCTCTTTTAATTGTTAAAAATAATGACGATAGTGAAAAAACAAAAAAAAAACCATGGTGCGGCCACTGCAAAAAATATTGGTACACTCGAGAAACGTGTTGAAAGCTCCATGGAAAATCGACGGATGTGAAAAAAAAGAGTGGTAATGGTTGTGGTTAACAATCAGGGGATAGTAGAGCTTTCCAAATAATGAGCAACAAAGTTCTCTAGAAGGGTCTCCATTCACTAGGGAACAATTAGAGCATCTACACAAGCTGTTTCAATCGCCACAATTTCGGATGAATTCTTCTGTTCCTAACTCATCCAATAATCCCTTTTCCTCTTTTGCCCAATCAGGTACTGATTTTTTTTAGTGTCAAGCCTTGTAAAAAAAACACGTGGATCGTTAATTCTGTAGCTAGTGATCTCATGAGAAGTTGTCATTTTATTTTCTCAACTTACACACCTTGTGCGGGAAACAAAAATATCATAGTAGCAGATGGGTCATTCTTGGAAATAGCCGAGAAAAGGCACTATTAAAATTTCACCTTCTTTGGTTTTACATGATGTTTTACATGTGCCAAATCTAACTTGTAATCTCATATCGGTCAGTAAATTATCTCAGTCCTCGAATTGTCTTGTTATATTTAACTCATATATGTGTAAATTCTAGGACATGGTATTGGGGATGATGATTGGCAATACTGAAGAATCTGGTGGAATTTACTTTCTTGATGACAACCATCGAAATCGACCAACAACTACTTTATGTTTAAATTATGTTTCTAGTTTTGATAAGGTTCTGATTTGGCATTATAGGCTTGGACACCCTAATTTTTACTATTTAAGATATTTGTTACTTGATCTATTTAAAAATAAAAGTCTTTCTATATATCACTGTGAATTTTGTGAATTAGCTAAACATCATCGATCATTCTTTCCACCTCAAAAATATAAATCTTCCAAACCTTTTTCATTAATTCACGGTGATCTTTTGGGACCTTCGATAGTCTCAACTTTTTCAGGAAAATGTTGGTTTGTCACATTTATCGATGATTATACTCGCATTTGTTAGGTGTTTTTATTAAAAGATAAGTCTGAAGTTAAAATGTGTTTCAGTCTTTTTATACTATGGTGAAATCACAATTTGGCGTGAAAATAGAAGTATTTCGGAGTGACAATGGTGAGGAATTTTTAGTGACCAATTAGGCGTTTTCTTAACCAAACATGGAATAGTCCACCAAAGCTCTTGTACAAAAATACACCACAATAGAATAAGATTGCAGAAAGAGAAAACCGCCATCTTTTGGAAGTAACTAGAGCCTTGATGTTCACTAGTTAAGTGCCACGTTATCTTTAGGGCGAAGCCTTGTTAACAGCTATGTATCTTGTTAATAGAATGCCTAGTAAAACTCTAAACTATATAACTCTTTTCAGTTTTTTTAAAGATAACATTCCTAACTCTAAATTAATCATAGAATTATCCTTCCGAGTTTTTGGGTGTAGTGTTTTTGTACATCTTCACAACCAAGGTAAACTAGATCCTAGAGCAAAAAAATGTGTACTGCTTAATGGTTTCAAACTCTCTCATCTTTAAGTTCTCAAAGTCCCTCCTAAGGTTGATCAGCTGCTGTTGCCTGGTCTTGTCTGACCCCAAAAGCTCTTCCTTTAGCTTTTCCCAAGCTTGCTTTGGAGTGTCACATGCCATTATCCGAGTGAAGATCACATCAGACACTTCATTTTGTAAGCATGACATTGCTTTGTGCTTCTTAGCACATTCTTCACTATGTTGTTTGATTTGTGCAATAGTGGGATTGGCCCTCAATGGAGCTGGTTCGATGTTATTCTCCACCACATTCCACAAGTCATGTGATTGCAGGTAAGTATTCATCTTCACTACCCAGATGTGGTAGTTTTCACCAACAAAGACAGGTGGTGGTGGTGGTGTAAAACTCATATTGCAGCAACAATAAAAACAACAGCTTCAGTTTCTTTTTCTTCAAAGTTTCTTAAAAAACGGCTACGAACAACAGAGGCCCTCAAAGATGACATGCTCTGTATACCATTTGTTGGTGTTTTGACAAAATAAAAAGAGAGAAAAGAAACAAAGAAACAGATGCAAAAAGAATTGAACAAAAATTGAAACTTGAAAACCTGATGATTTTTATTAACTTTCATTAAGATAAAACATATAAGTTACATGACAGTTTCCTAATACATAATTGCTCCCACTAATTCATGACTAAAACATATCTTGAATTACACACAAAGTACAGCCAACTTATCCGCTATTACATCACATTGCAAATCAACAACTAATCCTACTAACTTTAAATACAAATTACAAAAAAACTAAATCTAGTTACGTATGAACAAAATGTTGCTGTACTGGTTGAGCTTTAATACTTCTCTGTTGTTGCATTGCAGGCAAAGTTCAACACTCTGGCAGGTTTGACTTCAAAACATCTAATAGATATGCAGTAGCCTCCCGTATCAAGTTCCTCTAAAAACAAGAGGTGGATATCTAGAGTAAAAAATCACATGAATTTTGTATAGAAAAATAAAGCTTTTTTTTTTGGCAACCTATTCCATAGGAACAAACCTGAAGAAAAAGATTAGTAATGGTGTTGTAATCAACCGAACAACCTCCCTCCATTTGAGACATCATTAATGAAAAATTAACAGCTCCCTTGTTAAGAAATGTTTTACATGCAGCTTGGTTTTTCGTGGCATGCATGTTGCAGCAGGACAGCATGCTGCTAATGTTTGTATTTTGTTTTTTGCTACTTGGTTACATTTGAACTAAGTTGACAATGTATTTTTTTATTAGGTGCTGATTGACTTGATTAAATCAGCTTGTCTATGTGTATAAGTTAAGTTTTATAAGTTTCTAAGACAAATTAGTGGGGTTAGGTATGTTTAGGTGACAGTTTTTGTTTTCAGTCAAGCTATTTAGCTTGTTTAAAAGTTATGTAAACTTCAGCTATCATTATTATGAATCTTTTTAGCATTTATTCTTCTCATTTTTGGTCTTTGTTAAGCAATTTGTTTCAAGTTCACAGCCTGATTTCCTTGTTGTGTGCTGCAAGTCATTGAAGCTTGTTGCTCAAGACTTTGCTTTGTTTTCATTTCTGTTTCATAAAACCAACAATTGGTATCTAAAGTCAACTTCTTAGAGGGCATTTTCTTTTTTCTGTTCTCAAATCAACATATTTTCATCCAATTTCTCTCCAACTCCACCACCAGTGTTTAATGGTGAAAACTACCACATTTGGGTAGTAAAAATGAAGACCTACCTACAAGAATTTGACTTATGGGACGTTGTCTATACTGATCTTAAACGACCACCCTTGAGAGCTAACCTCACAGTAGCTCAGATTAGGCAACAGTATGATGATAGAGCCAAGAGGTGTCCTGCCTCCAAAATAGTGTGTTAGACTTGATTAAAGTGTGAAAATTATATACTCATAGTACTAAAGTGAGCATTAAGCCTATTTTTAATTAAATGATCCATTTATTTAGAAATAAC